>CAAKHF010017040.1:0-14986 GCA_901007745.1 Hippocampus kuda
TGGGCGGGACCTATGCACTGACACACACCTTAGAAGAAATCTGAGGTTGTGTTATTGCACTCACCTGAGCGGCACATATCTTCACAAGAAACAAAAAAAATACGTGACTGATTGTTGAGAAGTTCAACACTGACCAAACCATAATATTTCATACAGGCCCAGACAGCCCGCTCCCCCCGCCCCCCACCTCCTGATTTAAAATTATTTGTGGTGATCGAACATTTGTACCGATGGGAAGCTACATTCTAATGATAACGACAGCCACTATGATGTCAATGGTTGACAACCTTTTAACTTACATAAGAACAACGAACTTCAACTGCCGTTATATGATGCGCAGCAGCAGACCAGTTCAGCTCAGCAGCGCTGATGGCAGGCAATGTACCCTCAAAGGCAAAGCATGTGCCTTGAAATTCAGTCAGAACAAATTTTTCTTCGGCACAGCATCATATCTACCGTATTTAATGTTTACATCTATGAGAATGACAGTAAAGCCACTCGGTTCCCAGAATGCATTGTGTGGCACAATACATTTAATGAATGAAGTTACACAAAAAAACTGTTTGAGGTCGGAGGCTCAAACTTCGGATACTTTCATTTGACATTATAGGGCACCAAAGGAAAAAAAATCAGGCAAATTGAAGAGGTGTCGCTTGATGCAGAATGACCCAAATTTTAATAAACTTCAGAAATTGCCACTGATTAGTGATCTGTCAGACATGTATGCCTTGCGTTCATGATTGTAAAACGGCCACAAGAGGGCGGCGGATACCAGTGACTTGAAATAAGGCCGGGTCTCACCCACTACTGAGATCTGTTCTTGGTACCGTATTTTCCACACTAAAAGGCGCACTGGATTGTGAGGTGCACCTTCAAGGAATTGAATTGGATACAACTTTATTGTCAAATGTGCTGTAACATACAGCACAGATGAAATTTCTTCCCTCTCAAGACAACATAAATGGCCTATTTTGTAATTTTTTTCATATATTGGACACACCGCACTATAAGATGCAATCTATAATGCATCCACTAGATGAAGCTACACTCAAGGAAATGCCAACAGAGCTGTAACAATGCCACTCGAGTGAAGCTGTGCGCGTGAGCACGTACGCACGTGGTTCAACCAATAAGCGCCTACGGCAACCCACATCACCGATCAAAGAAGCTTTAAACAAACGACGACAGCTAAGATAGTTTAGCTGTTGAGTGGCGTTGCTACAGAACGGTCAGTAAAACGTATGTAATAAAGCAGCGACACAGTTCATTTAACCAACAGCAAGTTATAACATTGAACTCTCTTGCCGCTGCTCTATTTCCGTGTTCAACTGCGTAACCCGATCGCCTTAAGATGGCACCATGAGAGTGGCTGCCTTTCCAGCAGCTCCTATATTTTGTTGTTTTACTTCTTCCTTTCATAACTTTGCTGCTGTGAATTGGGAATTTCTCCATTTGGAGACGAATAAAGGTTTTCGTATCGTATTAAGTTTGAACTCTGTGTTGTAAGCATGGCTCCAGCAAGGAGCCATTTTGGGGTCGACATAATTACCATAATAACCATACACAAGGCACATCGGATTTTAAGGGGCACTGTGAGCTTTTAAGAAAATGGAAGGTGCGGAAAATATGGTACTTGCCCATCCCTAGTTGATAGTATCCACACATTCATTTGTTTTTTTTAACTCAGTGCAGCTGTTTTTTTTTTTGGGTGGGGCGGGCTACTTTCCTTTCCTTGCAGTCATGAATTACACATTATCTCGGAGCATTCTCACCTGAGTCAGGGTACATGCAAACATCATTAATGTTACTCTCAGGCTGGATGGAGGAGAACACTTTGCCCTGTGGTGAGTAGAAGAAAAACAATTATGTGCAGCATTTCTTTGTTTTTGTTGCATTGGCTACCATGAGTAACACGATGCAGGATACAATCTTGCAGGATCACTCCTATGACGAGCAAGCCAACTGACCGAAATGAGTGTACATTCTACTCATGTCTTACGCTGTCTTTGTTCCAGATTTTAATTATTTTAGGGTCTGCTGACACAACCAGGTCCATCTGATCATGGAAGTTGAGAGACTTGATGGGCAGGTTGTAGAAGTGGTCTTTCACCATCAGCGGCTGGCTGGAGCGCAGGTCATACAGCAGCACCTTTGGTAAGGAGGAGGCAATTATTACAACTTTCGAGTCCATCAAAACATCCCTGGAGTGTGTGTGAGGTGCACAGGAGGGATGAAGATACAGCTCTGTAAAAATATCATTCATCATCTTTTTTTTACCGTAAGGACTCTTCAGTGCCTATAACATTAGCCATTTAGGGATGTTGTTGCATACCTGTCCAGTGCTGGTGCCTACTCCCATGACGAGTGAACCGTTAAACTTCAGTGCGCTTACTGAGGGCAAACTCTGAACTCTGCAAAACAAAATGAAATGATCCAAGTCACAAAATGGTCACATCTAATTCGATCAACGACAAAATAAGCTCCGTAAGTAAAAACTGCATTTCTGAGAAACAGACGGCTACTTACTCCATTCCTTCTGTTAGGCTGCTCAGCGCACAGTCCAGAAGGCCCACTCGCTTCCGGACACGAGGGTCCCAGCATTCCACTTTTCCCTAACGACCAAAAAGGGATACAGGTCAGTGAAATGTGGGATATTGCTCGTTAGAATACTCGGAAACATTGATCGTTATCTTTCTTTTTTTGTTGTTTTCATTTCTATCATTTTATATGGACATGGACTAAAAGTCTTTTAAGTACAAATATTTACCATGTATTTACTACCTTGATAGATACTATATTATGCATGTTTCAATTTAAACAAAACATGGGTTCATGTTGGTTTAATAGGCAAGCAAACTGTCTTAAACCGAGGACCCATCTATGTCATTCCACATTTTTCTTTCAGTGATGTCAACAGTTTGGCCTGGTAGAGGTCTGAGCTTTATGCCGCGTGAGTGGCTGCCTTTCCAGCAGCTCCTATATTTTGTTGTTCTTCTTCCTTTCATAACTTTGCTGCTGTGAAATGGGAATTTCTCCATTGCGAGACTAATAAAGGTTTTTCTTATCTTATCTTCTTATTAAGTGAGGTTCTACTGACATTAAAAAAAAATCTATGTGAACAGTTGCCTCTAATTTTTGCACACTAGTGTACTGAATATATAGATAAATGAATTGCAGTAGGTACTCTTGAAAAGATGAGTGAGTTAAATTAAAGTGAGTACATTTGATTTCCACAGCATAAAATTTGCAATTAAAACATAACTAATTACAAATATTCAAACACAAACAATATAGAGGCATTCGAATTTTATTTTTTATTCTTTTGGGGAGGGGGGTATATTTCTATATGTTGTTCTAATAAATAAATCTCAACTTCAGTCAGGTCAAATACTCTGTAGCCTTGTTTAACCGAGAATGCCTGTTTAGTCATTAATCACCGTATGATGTGGGCACAGTAGGTTGCCAGAGCAAATGCTAAGCTGTTAGATAGAGGGAGAGATTTAGGGCATGTATGAGGTCGGTTGTGGCATGGAAGACTTGCTTGCTGATAGGTGTTGACATGAATTAATTCTTGACCAATAGACATCCCTGAACTATTTAAAATATAGGACACACAACAAAAGGTATTCAACTCTTATTACCAAAAACGGATTTGCTGATGGCTCTGTGTTGATGTCATATGGCAGGCAGTCAAAATAAATGTTTGAACTTCCTATTGTTTCATGTCTGAATAAAGCTACAGATAACATGTTCTAGTTATTGTGTAGTTGAAGTAATTAGTTTCAATCAAGATATGATTCGGTAAAATGAAATTTCATGCATTAATCTGCTCGTTGGAAGTTCGCACTGCTTGTGTCCACGGGTCACCAAGAAAACAAGGGAGTCATTTTAAAGGTGCGTTTCAATTACAATATATTTATTTCAGTGGTTCAGTTCAATAAAAGTTGGGCGGCAGTAGTTTCAAGGCAATGGTGCGACACTATTTGTGCATCTTTTCCACTCTGAATCTCTCCCTATGTGCATGATCTCGTTTTATGTGTGGTGTGCAAAATGAAGTATGCTTGAAACTGTATGCTGAATTTTGCCTTGAAGGATACCTTACAGTATGTAAAAAAATAATGATTCAGATTTACCATATTTAGTGATTTAGTGGGTTTCAACTTGTTCAGTGATTGGTTTAAATGAACTTTGCTTTGATACTGTCATTGATTAAGATCCAGGGGACTAAAGAACTGGTGTTCAAGCAGCGGCTGATGGCACATACCTCGGAGGTTCCACTGGCAAACAAATGATGGACAGGGTTGATATCACATGCGTTGTGCTCCCTGGTGGATGAGGCATAAATAGGCAACAACACAACAGAAGAAGCATTTTTACTTAATGCGAAGATTTAGTGGATCATTTGTACTGGATAATGCTTTTTTTACACTCACACGGCATCTGTCTGAAGTGAGTTGAGGAAGCGACCTTGTTCAAGATTCAGTCTATAGATGTCTGAACTGGACGAACAAATGTACAAAGATTCATTGAAGTTGATCTGAATAGTGTCTCAAAATCTAAAAGATCTGAAATATGTTCTCACCTACAGCCCACGAAATAAAGGTCACATGAGGGGTAATGGTAAGAAAAATCCCGACCAAACTTTGGAATTCGTGTTTTGTAGTAGTATCCGTGCTGGGAATGAAACTCCACATAACGGTTAGTGTGCAGAAAGACAAGCTGAGGACAAAAGGAGATTATCAGTCAAAAAAAGAACAAAGTATTACACATGGACAAAATTCGTGGCACCTCAGTTAATGAAAGAAACAGAAAAAGAAAAAAAAACAATTTGAAATAATGTGAAACTGATAAACGTAATGGAAATAGGACATAATGCTTCTGTTTTTAAGTTCCATGACCACCATATAGGTGGTGGTAAACATTTTATCAAATGAGACCCAAGAACCTTCGAGAGAAAACGAAAAGGAAATCTCAGGCGTATCAAGGCATACTGAAGAGAAACATGCTGCCTAATGTCACAAAGCTTGGTCTCAATTGCAGCTCATGACTTTTCCAACAGGATAATGACCCAAAACACACATCTTTGTCGTTACTGTCAGATTGCCACACATGGTGCCCCATAAATTCCTTCGACCGGGTGAGTGGCCACACAACAAGTCTGACATTGACCAGACCGCGCCTGATCATCACAGGCTGCCGCCAAGAGATGGCAGAGGTCGTCAGGGAGGTTGCACAAAAAAGGAAAGAGGCCAGGCAGCATGGAAACAGTTTGCGGGCATGCAGGACCGCGGGACACAGTGCAGATCCGTGCCGACGCTTGTCGGTCTGAAACGCACCTTCTTCATGGAAATTACTTGATAATGCTCATTGGCCCATCAATCAAAGCCCCACTATTTATTTGAGCACATACAGCAAACTAGTAGAATTTGCTTGGCAAATCTATGAATAAAAATTATACAAAAAAAATATCAAATATAATATTCCCAAATTACCTTTGAGTAGTCATCAGACAGGATGTCAAAGGCCACAACTTTGAAGGATAGAAAGAAAACAAATTAAATAGTGGCTGTTATGAAATGGGCATGAACGAAATGAGAGTATGGTGTGTCTATTTGTATTTACCATCAGAATCCAAGCAGCGTTCAAACTTCAGTGAAAGCTGGTAGGTGTCATAACATCGAATCCTTGGCTTGTACGTCCCTACAAAGATCATGCATATTAGGGCTAGGCAATAATTTGAAATTGAATTGTGATTTCGATTATGGCTTCTCACAATTAAAATATATGAGAATCAAAGGAATGCAATAAATGTGTCGAACAGCATGGTGTGTATTGAAGTAAATTTTGAGTAGCTGAATTTTGGGAGTTCCCTAAGTCAATTAGTTTACTTGTCAAACTGCACATCCAAGTATTTTCTAAGGTCCCCCCTGAAATTCTAGGAGACAAACTGTCTTCCATTTTAATGACTCAAGCTTCATTTAAATTTATCTTAGTATTGTATAATGCATAATAGATCTGACCTTGTTTTTGTAATAAAGATTATTTGTTGAAAATACATTTGAAGAGGACGTTGGAAAAAAAAAAAGGTGTGCAAATTAAACCACAATCACAATTTTGAGGGAAAACATAATCAGCTCGAATTACAATTTGATTCAATATGATACGTTTGCAGATTTTTTTTATCTTTATTAAGCTGTGACAACATGTAAAAAAGCTTTCCAAAGTCCTGAATATTCAATGTTATTCAAAATTTAAAGAAAAAACAAATCATCTGCAACATCAAAACGATCTATACCTGGTGTGCTTCTCTCATAAAAGATTATTTGATACATATCTTTAATGGTGCAATACGATACAAGGATGGTACATTTTAAAATTTCACAATTTGATTCAGTTCAATTCACTGAAATCAAAACCGATATTCCTTTTCAAAAGGGTTTTCATTACACCCCAACTTTCAAGCATTACCTGTTGCCAAGATGAATTGCCCATCCCTGGATACCTTTATGGACGTGCACACTGTGGGCATCTCAAAGTCCTGGATGAGCTCAATCCTGCGCTGGATATCTTAAAAATTCAAAAAAATACATTGTGACATTCCAATATTTCATTAGGACATGCAAAATGTATGTTTACATTACATGACTGTAACTTACCAACATCTTTCTTTTGCAGTTGCCTTTTCTTACGGTCTGATAGCCACTGAATGTTCAAAACAAATGTGTTTTAACTTTTAAATAAGAGTACACCGTTACGTTGCTCATTTGATTATTTGATATGGAACTTGTTTGACTGATAGTTGGTGGTAGAACATTTTTATAAAACGATATGTTAACATATCTTTAAAATATTTACAACAGTGGATCGCCGCTTAGCTACCTAAAGTCAATTATTTTGTTGATGAAATGTCATTAAACTACAAGTTCCAATTTGTGTTTCTTACCTCCGGAAGGGATTTTCCATGGCTTAAATTATAAATCTTGACATCATTCACACTTGATATCTGCATTTTATATCTTTAACAAAGCTGCGGTTAGACATAAACACTATATGTGAGACACCGGTATGCTGGACGAAGCCCACGTTGCATCGGTGCTAAACAGCAAGTAAACGTACGACTGACAAATGTGTCCGTCAAGAAACGAGAACAGCCCAAATTTCCTCCGCTGCGTTTTCGTTCCAAGTTACCCTGAGGTTGAAGTTCGATGTAGAAAATATCATCGGTCTGCACGATAGGTAGACATATAAATAACACATAAAAAAACAAACATACATAATTAAATAAATAAATGTGCAAACAAAGTAGCCAACATTGTGCAGTTCGGATGTAGATTACAGCCCCCCCTCCCGCCCGCCGCTTCCCCCTTTTTTTGTGTAAGTTTACTTATGTTATTAATCTTTTTTTACAAGTCACTGCATTTTGACTGAAACTCATTAGAAAATTCGGAGTCATTTATTTGTATATCCCTTTATCACAAAACAGTCTCCAATGACTTCACAAGCCCACAATTGACAAATATTAGCGGTGTCCCTGAGCTCATCACCCCAATATTTTGATACATGGGGATCCAAAAGGTAACTCAAATCTCCTGACATACATACTGCAAGACAACCCATGAAATAGTTACAATTTATTATAATTATTTTTTGTGTATGTGCATCTTTCTCACAAATTAGGTGTCTGAATAGTATCTCTGTGGCATATTTTTGTTAAAATACCTGAAAGCTCAAGAACTATGGAACACTTCTCACACTATTTCTTGTATTGTTGAAATCTGCCTGTTTTTGTCTCATCTCATTCGAATCTAGTTCACACAACGTTGCTGCACAAAATTTGACATATTGACATTGATTTGATGTCTGGAAACAAAGCCATTAATTGATCTCACGTTGACGTTGGAATAAAACTGCTCAAGTTGAAGTATTTTGCAATGAGTTGTTTTTAAAGTGCTCTATAGGTAAATTTGAGCTGAGTTTACTTCACATTTGAAGAGTGCGCAAACACTCTAAATGCCCAACTTTTTTCTTGACAAGCAATGATGAAGTCTGATTTCCAAATTTTCCGTGACATTTCCCCTTCAAATGCAAAGCATTGTGTTTAAATCATGGCAAGATTGAGTCATATGACTTGCTTATCTGTATCCATGTTCTGGAAAATGTCTTATTTTAGAAACTAAATGAGCAGTAATTACAATTGCAGCGCAGTGTCCATTTTAAGTGTAAGCTTATGTTATATTATTAATTATCATTTTATGTTTGAGCATTATATTCTTTTATGTTGGTTACTTAAATTATATTCTGTTTAATACTTTATGAAACGTTCTTATGTTGCTTGCGTCTGATTGGCTAAAGAGAAGCCGGAAGTGTTTTTGTGACTGAAAGGGTTTTTTTTGGGGGGGGGGGGTTCGTTCATCCGTTCGGAGGTGCAGACGTTTTTTTTCTTTCTCCTTTTTTATAAACTGCATTAAAGGATTCCATCTCTCCATCTGTCATTCGTAAAGAAGAGCCGTCCACTGAAAAACAACAAACCCTTCAATTTACATTAAGAATGTGAAAGGTATCAAGAAATGTAATACAGGAGCTGACTGCTAGGGGGCATAATTTCTTCCTCAACACACCTTGAGCAAATATTCAAACGACACCCGTTCTCCCAACCTCCCAAACACCCGCCCATCTCTCTCTCTCTCTCGGTCTCTCTCTAGGTCTCTCTCTCTCTCTCTCTCTCTCTCTCTCTCTCTGCGCGTGCGAAACACATAAGCTCGAGGCATTCAGTCTGTCAGCTTTAAGAAGGAAAACGTGTTGCACATTGAAATCATCTGCATACGCTCTAATTAGTAGGCATCCCTTTCCCTGTTTAAGCATTTTGATTGCTCAAACTAAACAATTGAAACAAAAATGTGGACGATCCCGAAACCTAGGTACAGAAACAGTTCGTGTGGTGAGCCTGAGATCACCGTGAACATCGGCGGGGTGCGAGTGGTGCTTTTCAGGGATGTTTTGAATCGTTACCCGGAGAGCAGACTGGCCGAGTTGGTTAACTGCTCGTCGGCGCAGAATCCTGAACTTTTTTCCTCTCTCTGTGACGACTTTGACCCCGGGAGAAGGGAGTTTTATTTCGACCGGGATCCGGATGCGTTCAAGTGCATTATCGATGTTTATTACTTCGACGAAATTCACATTAAACACGGCATTTGCCCCATTTGTTTCATCAAGGAGATGGAGTTTTGGAAAATAGACCAAAGTGCTTTGGACGAGTGCTGCAAAAGTTACTTGAGCGAGAAGGAGGGAGAGCTGAAAGAAATTGCGAGTAAAGTGAAGGTGATTTTAGAAGACATGGAGGTGGACCAGAGTGCAACAGGAACGCAGAGGTGCCAACGGTTCTTGTGGAGGCTCATGGAGAAGCCCGGTTCTTCTTTCCCTGCGCGCGTCGTCGCCATCGCGTCCTTCCTCTCCGTCCTGGTCTCAGCGGTGGTGATGTGCGTGGGAACCATCCCAGAATTGCAGGTAACAGACGCCGAGGGAGAGCTGGTGGAGCATCCGACTTTGGAGGCTATTGAAACGGCGTGCATGCTGTGGTTCACCGCGGAGTACCTGCTGCGCCTCGCGTCCTCGCCCAATAAGTTACACTTCGCGCTCTCCTTCATGAACATTGTGGACTTTATGGCTATTATGCCTTTCTACGTGGTCCTCACTTTGACGTACCTCGGCACCAGCTCCATGATGGAATTGGGCAACGTTCAGCAGGCTGTGCAGGCGCTGCGCATTATGCGCATCGCGCGCGTCTTCAAGTTGGCGCGCCACTCGTCGGGACTGCAGACGCTCACGTACGCGCTCAAGAAGAGCCTCAAAGAGCTGGGGCTGCTGCTCATGTATATGGGCGTGGGTATATTCGTGTTCTCCGCTCTGGGCTACACCATGGAGCAAAGTCACCCCGAGACTCTGTTCCGGAGCATTCCACAGTCCTTCTGGTGGGCCATCATCACCATGACGACGGTGGGATATGGGGACATCTACCCCAAAACCACACTTGGCAAGTGTAATGCGGCCGTGAGTTTCCTATGTGGGGTCATAGCCATCGCCTTGCCCATACACCCCATCATTAATAACTTTGTGGTGTTCTACAACAAACAGCAAGTGCTGGAGACTGCAGCCAAGCATGAAGTGGAGCTGATGGAGCTCAAGTCTGCTGGGGACGTACGCAGAAAAGACAGCGACAAAGATGACACTTATCGTGAATAACATTTCAGACTTCAAAAAAAAAAAAATTATAATAAAAAAGAAAAGTGAAAGCAGGGGTGTGCAATGGCATCCGGTCCATTTTTTGAGCAGCATATCAAAAGTGATATTGTGTAAGACTGCATTGTATTTTTTTTCTGCACCGGGTGGAAAGGCAGGAAAACGGGAGATGTTTGTTTCATCACTTATTTCCTCTATTTACAACTAAACTATTCATAAAATTCCCTTTGACGGGGCTCCAGAGTGCCCCTAAATGGTGGCATTTTGACCCAAGAATTTGATACAGTAGAATATTAAAAAAAAAAAAATCTTTAATATTTTTTGTTGCTGACAAACTTGGTGTAGTAGCTCACACTTCAGCCCATTTATCAGTAATAATGAGCGGGATGAATATTTACTTTGCAACACAATGTGCTCCACTAAATTTTCAACTTGCGTCCCTAAAATTAAAGGTGAGGGGCCACTGTGCTTCCTGTAAAAGAAGTTAGTCTGGAGCTCTGTTCCATAAAACCCAAATGAATAAAGGTAATTTAGTTTCTCACTGCAAATGGTGTGAATCGCCATTGCTCGTGTCACACGTATGTATATACACTTTATACAAAAGCAATATATAACTAGGTACTTAATATTACCTATAATCATTGATTGGTTTTAATATGTTAAATAAATAAAAGGTCAATAATGTCAACGTGTCCCATGTGTTCTTTAATTTTTCTGTATGCAGCCCTTGGAAAAATAGGCTTTGAAACATCGCGGTCGACCCAAGCTGACATATTACATATTCCTGCGCAACAACAAAGCACCACACAAAGATAAGAGAGACAATAAATTCCTGCTCGTACTCCACCACAGTGTATCCTTCAGTTGCATATGATACTGTACATGTGTATGTACTCTGCAGATTTATTTATTTAACCCTTATTTATCCAGGTAAGGCAACTGAGAACAGATTCTCTTTTGCAATGCTGACTTGGCAGCAGACAACAGTGTAAAATAGCAAAATAAAAACAAATACAAAAATATAGACTCAACAGACTGCACAGCATGATATAGTGACATCATACATTATATCACATCATAACACAATAATAATAATAATAATACATTTTATTTATAAGCGCCTTTCAAGACACCCAAGGACACTTTACAATAACAAAATAAACACAAAACAATACGGGTTGAGCAGCGGCAGCCAAAACGCGCCAGCGTTCACTCAACCCGGAAGTCGGAAAGAAACCACAAGGTGGTAAAGGTGCGAAAGAAGCTTAAACAAGGTGCAGTGATCATGTAAAACATTCCTCACTTTTTCAATATTACAATGAATTATTGCGACATGAGTTTTACTGTTTAATGCAGTGTTACAGTCATTTCGGGCAAAATTCACATTATGTATATTATTGTAGTTGGACCCTAATTTGCAGTCGTATATAGCTTAGAGGTGTTTCTAACATTTTGCCATATGCACATACTGTAGCTCTGCAATAAGGGATTACTACAGAGTGCAGTACACAGCACAGTAATGAGCATATCAGTATTGTATCATCTGTAAGGAAGTGGGGAGCCATGGTTTGAGTTTTGCCATGGAGGAAAAAAAAAAAGAAAACTTGGAGATAGGAGTCTGTTTTCTCACAACTGTCGAATGTGCCCCCCAACATTGTTGTCACTTTGTGCAGAACTGTCACAAATTTTCTAATCTTGTTTTTCTCGAGCCTGATGTGTAACAAAAAACATATTCTTTGAGTAAATGTGAGCATTGTTCTTTTGCAGCATGCTTTGGAATCTCACCACGTGTCGTTTAAAAGTTGTCAATTTTGACAAGGAGTGCAGTGATCAGGTGAAAAAAACCATTGTGACTGGCCTTGTAACATTTTTAACAGTAAACAGACGATAAAACCATGGAACACCTCAATACAGTAGGATGCAATGGGACTGACATTACCATACTCGTAGGACTTTTGTGTGTGTGTGTGTTTTTTTTTTTTTTTGATCGCACACAAACCTTCACATTTACTGACGCACTGTTTCATCACTGTAGCTGGCAACAACTCCAAAAAATGTACCAAATCATAAATAGTGTAAGACAAAATTCCCTAAATGACCACTTCATTAGGCACACTTGTGCAGTACTTTTTAGGCAACTTTGCCTTTACGCAGAAAACAAGAGTGATTTGAATTGTCAGTGAGGTGTTGGTGTAATTACATGTTCATTTGTGTGTTTGTCATTTGCAGTAGTGTCAAATGGCACTGCACCAAACTGTTTTTCCATAATTACTGCTTGTGGTTATATGTGCGGGCTACATTATTCGAAACACCTTTCAGTATGATGTTGTGCTTAACCAAAACTATTTATCCATTCACTTTTCTTCATTAGGACAATTAAAAAAAAACAATCAGTTGAACTAAGCAGTATTGTTGCAAATGCAGATTTTTTTTTCTCTATACAATAATGGATCTCCTTAGATTGTGAAAATATAATACAACAAAGTGGCCGGTGAGTGCATGTCTCAGTAAATGGGGGAGTGGGGGGGGTCGGTAAATGGACTCTCCTCACCTGCCTGTTGATATGATGTTACATGTGAAGTCCACATGTATATTGCTTGTACCTTGCGTGTCACACGTTCTGAGGCAACGTTCTGGGTGAAAGCGCCGTCCCCAGTGGGAAATCTATACACCCACACACACTCTTACCACCTCGCCCTGCATTCCCCCTGCTGTTTTTCGCCCTCTGCCGCTTATTCTTTCATCCAGCATCCTTGCTGACAAATTTGTCAGCATGACTTGCTGAACTGGCAGTGATATGTAAAGCTGTCATATGTTGATGAATATATCTGGCCTGTGTTTGGCTTTGACTTGTGACATCAAAAAGTGTTTAAGCCAAAGGTTTGCTCATTCCCACTCAAGTGTGACCCACTGGTGTGGGAATGATTGACTTCAACCAAAAATAGCACTTCATATGTTATGCATCACTGACCATTACAGATGAGTCACTACTTTACTGTGAGCCACAGACACATATACAGTAGGTTGTACAGTAGATGCATTGCAAACTGTGCATCCGCCCATGTGAATGAATGCATTTTGCTTGGGTATATACTGTATATTTTTGGATGTATTTGATCAATGTCAAACTGTAAACAAACGTATCAAAGCACATTGTCAATAATAGGCTTCACCAGAGAGGTTTGATGCTTCAGAGGAGATATCTCCCACGATCCTCCGAGTCTCAGTGCACGTGGGTGTCGATCGGAGTCTGGGTTGAAAGGTAAATACTGATAATTACTTCCCACAGGTTATCGATTAAACTGGGTGTGCGTGATAGGTCACAAAAAAAAAATAGTAACACTTTTCACGCACTTTAACTCACTCCGCACAACAGAAAATGTCATGATTTTATTTTTATATTTGAACAACTACATTTTAAAAAAAAGTTTGAATTCAGTATGTACACAGCAGAAATACTTTGAATTTAAACTTAAGTATAAAAGTGAAAAGTATTGTTTGTAGGCCGATGTACGTTTTGTTTTGTTAGCATGATGATGCAAAAACAATTGGGGTTTGATCGTAGTAATGTAACGACAACGGCAAACTTGCAATATCACAAGACTAACATTGCCACAATATCATCACTGTCATGTCACGATAATAAAAGTAACACATCTGTTAAAAGGCCAGATTGTCTTCCATTCGTGCAGCTCCAGCAAACTCTGGTGGTTAGGTAATTAGTTCAGTTTCATTTGAATTAGGCATGTTTTGGCCACTTTGCTCACATGGCCAAAACTATGTTGTACTGCAGCAGTTATCACTCCTCCAAAACACAAAACAGTCATACCAGCAAATATTTTTCAACATTTCCATAATAAAACCCGCTTCAGACGAGCACAGCATCGTGAACTACATAGACCATCATACGTTGCACTGCCGAGCTGATAGGAGCACAGGACAATAAATTGACTGGCGAATTCTGTTTTGGTCACTGATGTTATGTACAAAAGTACTATACAGTATTGTGCTTTTTTTTTTCCCAGTATGAGTTTTTTTTAAACAGGGCAGAGTGTTTTTTTTAATATTGCCAACCACACAACAATATCATGTTAATTATCGTATTGTTAAGATATGGTTCCTCTCTGTTGGTTGGATTTGACAGTAACAATGTACTAATAATAATAATAATAATAATACAGTTCATTTATAAGCGCCTTTCAAGACACCCAAGGACACTTTACAATAACATAAAACACATGTAGAATGCTGTTGTAGGTATTTCCTGCCTACTGTGAGTACAATCACATTTAGTGCCCCTCGACCCCCACCACTTTTAGGGCCCCCCTCCACAGGACATGTTTAACATCAAAAGAGGAACTGTTATCTCAAGTATTTGTGTTCCTGCAATCACACCAAATGGTGGGTAGTGGTGGTTTGGTCTCACCTCACCGCTCCCAACTTCTTCCAGCCACACCGGGTCAGATGACATGTTACTTTCTTTGTTTCTGGGATTTGCATGAGAGGCGTCCCTCCCCGCCTCTCATTATCATATTGTCTCTATATAATCTCATGAATGTGTTTCTTCTACGCTTCCTGATTCAAATCTGGACCCCTCAGGAGCCCGAATCGATTCGTAAACTCCAGAAATGAAATTAAAACTCTTCGAAGTAACTGTTCATTGCCTCCAGCCTTTATTTGGATTACCAACATTATCCTCGTCCGAAATTCAACGAACACGCGGGGAAGAGGAGGCCGCTCTTCCCCCAAC
>CAAKHF010017043.1:0-15914 GCA_901007745.1 Hippocampus kuda
CTACATAGTTGCACTTGCCGAACTACTTGAGAACCGTAAGCAAGTATGAGTGCTCTTATTTCCCTCAACTACTTGAGCACAGTAACCAAGTATTTGTACTCGGTTACATCCCACCCCTGCTCAAACACTGGCGAGGATGATGTGACTCAAAGTGGGAGGGGCCCAAAATGGAAGCCGGCGGGGGTTGCGCGTGCTCGCACGAGGAGACCAGCGCGTCCCACCTCCTTGACAGGAATCAGACAGCAAGCCATTGATTTTGCCGTGACGTCCCCGACCCCCGCCCGTCCCTCTCTTAAAGACTCAAGACGACTGGGGTGGGGGAACATCCGCGTCATTTGGCTCCCCCCCCCCCCCCCGGTCAGTGAGCCCCCTGCCCCCACGCAGCTCAGACTGAGGCTGGCAAGCGCCCGCCCGCTCCCTCCCTCCCTCGCTCCTCCCGTCTCATTTGGGCCTTTGCGGAGCAGCTGCTGCCCACACAACGCAGGGAGCGGCGCGGTATTCACATGTGAGCACACGAGTCACCAGATGTCACCTTTTGCTGCCAGGCCGCAGACAACGTGCACAAATACGCACACTGGCAACATCCCACCTCACCGGAGAGCTGATTGCCCCCGGCCGGGGTGGACACTGACACCTACGGTCCACTTGGCATCTTCACACGCAGACTTTGTCATTCTGAGATTTTCTTCCAAATACACTACCACCACAAATGTGAAAAGACGAGGGTGGAGGATGTTGGCTTCTTTAGATTGCCCAGCATCCGAAATATGTCTAAGATGCTCGGAGGTGCTCTATGGCAGCTCAGATGTTTGCACCGACACGTGCAACACGTCCACCGCTGTCAACTTCAGGGGATCAAACGAGCAACTGCATTCAAGACGACGCCGTTTTAAGTTTATTTTGGAGTATCTTTTTTTTTTTTGACGTAAAGGAGATTTTACACGTCTGCGCAAGAGAGGCAAACACCAGCGGGGCAAAAAAAGAGCCTGTGTCAAATATACTGAATGCCCCCCCACCCCTTACATTTTGTATTCTTTACGCTTAAAATTCACGCTGAGGGCAACCTCACTTTTGGTTACAAAAATGTGCAGAGGCGCCTTGACATTCGAGAGACCGCATGTAGCACCTTATCTATCTATCTAGATATTGTTGTCGACTAATATTATTATTATTATTATTATTATTATTATTATTATCAACCTGATTGTCATTATTATTCTGATGACTTTGTATTGTTGTTTTCCAGAGCTGATAGTCAAGCATCCTTATTTGTGTGATTTTTTTATTTTTTTCCTATTCAGGTCAGCGGCCTTGCGTCCATTTCATGAGCCGTTGCCTTGGCTGTGGCCAGCAGGCAGGTGCCACCATGGCCACATTTTGTTTGTGAGCTCAGCAGCCCTGAGAAGAAGTGACAGCGCGAGCATCACTAAATGCGCTTTGCCTGGCGTCATCTCGCCGGCAAAGACGAAGAAGCGCCGACGGGGAGGCTGCGATGACATTGATATTCAACCTCCCGCATGTTGCCGCAAGCTTCATTAGCATCGGCTTCACATGACACGCGGTGGCGTCGTACGCTTGTAGGAAGACACCTCCTCCATGTTAATTGGAGGAGGGGAGAGGGGGGGCATGTTAATGATTCCAATGCTCCGATTAGAAGAGGATGTATATTTGAAAAGGGAGAAAAAGAAGTCATGTGGGAAGAGGGGAAAGAACGCCGTCGACACGCTGGTGGTTCACGGCGAGTGTCAGGGAACATTAGCGGGGATCAAAACAAAACGGGCCTTGAGCGAGCATTACAGCAACACTTCCTGTCAGCGGTGACCACAATATCGCAAGAGATCGCGTTGACATCGCACACCACTGTAATAATATCTGGCACTTGTGTGTTGTACTATTTTTAGTTCTAGTTTTATACTTTTATTTCATATGTATACATTTGGCGATACATTTTTTTCTAAGCACACGAGGGAGTGACGACACGCGAGTGAGCCCTCCGTTAAACATGGCGGTTGGGACCCAGCAAATATTGAAAAGCACTGCAGAAGACATCATCAGCAGGGAAAATAAACCAAGGCAGCTCCCTCTTCCCACCCACCACCTAAACGGATACTTGATCCCCGGGGACCACCTTTGCAATCTGTGCCGGCTTCCTGAACACCCCCTCCACCTCCAAACGTGCAGCCCTCCTGTCTCTCCGAGAAGCAAATGCTGACTTTGAAGTCTGTGAGGCTGATGATAAATATGCTAATAGGTCTGGAGGAGTGGGGGGGGTGGATGCTGCGGGTTGACGCCATGTAGCAAGATTGCGCTGTGAGGGGAATGCGCCACCCATGGTTAAATAATAATACACGGAGGCTCAGAGGCCAGGTCGACTATAACATAAGCATTGATTCAAGGAATAACTGTCCATTAGTTTATGGCAAACGGGCCGCCAAAACATTTTGAAAAGATTTGCAGTAAATCATTTGACACTGGTCAAAATGGACCACGCGTGGAAAATGAACGGTATGTCAGGATTAAATCAATATTTTTCAGCGGCAAATGAATAGATAAAAGCAAGAGTTCATTAATTCCACTCGTATAATTCAATCGCTGAGACACAATCCCTCCTTGTTCCGCAATGGGGTTGGGGACGGGGGGGTGAGGTGAAGAGGGTCGAGCTACAACGATGGGATTGCTGTGTGTGTGTGTGTGTGTGTGTGTGTGTGTGTCTGTGCGTGTTTGCAAGAGTGTAAAATGTGTTACCTCTCTTGCAGCTGACAGTCGTGACTCCAACATGCCTGCTCACTGGAGATCTAGCGCCACCTGTTGTTCATAAAGACACAGTGAACATAGCGCCTCAATAACAGTCGTGGGTGCTACGACAATGCTAATACTGTATTAAGTGTTGTTGAACGTAAGCTGTTTTGGGGAGCGCCCTGATCAGTCCAGTAATATTTGTTGCATTCATTTAAATGCACTCCCGCACCAAAAATCATTTTGTAGCAAAATGACGACGGACTTGGTTAATTTCTGCTACTTTTGGTAGGAATGTGACTTGGTGCGAAACCTGCCAATTTCTGTTACATTTGTCATGCTAACACCTAGCTAGCTAGCATTGTGACACCAGGTGGGAATACAAGGGCAAAATCTCCCTCCTACCAGAAGTACAAAAAAAAACTGTACACACAGCACAACTTTTATGAGCCCTTCTAGTATCTGTTGGAATTGTAACATTAACACGAAGCCACCTCGCACGGTGAGGCGACGACTGCCGAGGTTGGCTGGGGTCTTGGAAGGTTGCGGTCCTCGAATGGCCGCTGGACCTTTATGTCAACTAGCTGTTAGCCACGAACTCAGAAGCACACAAGAGACATGACGGAATGCGGCTGAGGGTGCACTTTGTCCATTGCCTACCCACCTGGCGCGAGACAACGCCTGAAGAGGAAGGCCAGGCTCCTCCATATCAATCAGCTGCTTCCGTCCCACGTGACAGCCGAGCAGCCTCGGACGAGCCGCCTCGAATCCTAATTGCTCCTTTTCCACACCGCGTTGCAGGAGTTTTCTATGCAAATCTGCCCGTGGAGGGAGTGAGCTCATTTATGCAAGGACGAATGTGCACAGGAATCCGACAATAACAAAAAGAAAAGAAGAAGACGAAGCCTTGGTCGGCATGATAATACATTCTGGATCAATTATTCATGCGGCTCTCCGAAGCGAGGTCCAGTCCACATGCTCAGACACGTCCGCGCATCACCATTCGCGCGTTAAAATACACGGCTTTAATAAGAGTGACGGCCATGTGCAAATAATGAGATGTATGCCTGATGAGAACATTATTCCTCACTATTTCAGCGTAATCGGGCATGTTAAAATACTGTCACATCGAATCGCAAAGAGAGCAAGAAAACCATCAGTGGTACAGTGGACCAGTGTTCACAATAAACAAATGCCATTTTTCCGAACTAACAACCTTCAGTTATCATCTCAGAACATACATGAATAATCATGCACAGAGATGTGCGTTATAATAGAAGGGAACTGACATTCAATTAACTTCAGCAATAAAGTACGGTAGGCTCAAATACTTCTGCCGTCTAGTGGTCGAGAGTGAAATTACATATTACAAGAGCCACGTGTGGCTGTGGGGCCTACAGCTGGCTGAAGCTCACAAAATAAGCGCAAAAACATAACACTTTGCCAACGCACCGGACGTTTGCATTCCGCTTCCCCTTTCCTGACCATGTGAGAAATTGAAATGGATTGCATCGCTCGAGACTTTATTGACAATCAACTTCTAACAATGTTGCCACGGTGACACCACGGTGATTATTTGCACCATTTTCACGTCGCTTCTTCTTCCTGCAGCCCCCCCTCCCCCCTCTGCTTTCTTCTACATTTCTCGCTCTGTTCCTGTGACGAATTACTTCTGCATAAATTACCAGCCGGAATATTGAACCAGTCTGCAGACACCAAAGGCTGAATGTGTGTGTGTCACATGCGTACACAGAGAGCGAGTGTGCATGTGTGTGACGATGTCATTAACGGGGACTCGAAAGGAGGCGACGGCTAAATCAACGGATACGCTGTCACTGCTCAATGCTGTTATGAACTTTGGCCGGACATGGAAATCAAACCCGCTGATTAGTCACGCTAATTACACCAAGTTAGCGGCTGCATTGATGCCCACTTCTAGGATTTTGTGCATGTGTGTCATTGACACTCGACTAACCAAAACAGCAGCACCTTAAGTTCCACCTGGCTTCGTCACCAGACAACGTCTTCAAATGTGCCAACGGCGAAAATATCCAAGAATAACAAAAATAGCATTGTAGCAGAGCATCATAGCAAAGCCATTTCATGGAACAAACACGGAAGCAAGCAAACAAACAAAACAACTTTATTCATGAAATTGAATCATGGAATGAATCGTGTGCATTCAACGCCTCTTTTGGGAAACAGATTACACAAAAGTCCAAAACATTTGAAGTAAATGGGACTCCATGCAGGGCAAACGCATGATGCATTTCCGATGGAAAGGAGTCGCGTGTTGTGTAACGTGTTTCCGGTTTTGGCTTGTTTCAAGCTACTGGAGGGAAAAAGGATTTCATTCTTTACAAGTGTGATATGCTGCACTTGTTGTGTTTTTTTTTTTTTAAACATGATTACCCATTAGACGCTACTACAAACAAAGACAAACGCATTGTAGAACTTCACCCTGCAACAAAGCATGGCCGACAGTCAGCAAGAAGTGAAGACACCGGCGGTCATCTTGCCACCTTGCCAACTCAAATACGGAACTTGACAACTTCGGTTTTCTATTCCATTTCTTTACAGCAGCACTTTGTTCAAGTCACGATTGAGTCTGGGCCCTGTAAACCGATTCGAGTCGAGCATCTCAAAAAGCCGTGCAAGTCTGCGCCTTGCTTGCATGGCAAAACTGCAAATGGCTCGTTCAATCAGACGCTTTGATCACTTGGATAACTGGAGCAATTTGGAAGCTAAGATGTCATTTACAGTAGCTTGACATCATTCCAGCGGTATATTTGGAAGAGTTTGACACCGTCATTGGGATCGCGTCAGCCGAGCAAACAGAAGTTAGCATGCCGTCATAGCCTAAATGCGGAAATGGCGCCTGCATAGAGTCCATTGTGAGTCAAGCCTCTCGGTGGCTAAAGTTACGATTTGATGTCAACAGCCATATTCTTCTTCTTATCATCATCATCATCATCATCATTATTTATTATTATTATTATGGCTAACAGGTTTGAGCGCTTAAGTTGAACACGTGGTGCTTTTTTTCCAAAACAGAGCAGATGAGGGTCGTCATGGCAACACAGCTACGCGTCATGCTGATACGACGAGTCTGAAGTTAACCCCTGCTCAGCCGAACTTTGCAGATCGCAGCGCCTCTTGAACTCCTGACCTCTCTCGTGCAGCCACGTGTTGGCCACTGACCAAACAGACAAGGGGACCATTTTTCAATTCCAGAGAAAGTCCAGCTTGAATTGTTCGCTTTCAAATGTCAAATTTATTACATTTAAAACTGGAAACTTAAGATAAGATATCCTTTATTTGTCCCTCAAGTTAAACTGTGCTTGCTTACTACAATAAAACATGAAATTCGTCATGCTCATGACATGTTACTGGACTTTTTTTTTCCCGGTGTGGCAGCAATATGCTTACGTAGCTGACATTACGTTCCGTTTAAACTTACCCCATTTGCTCCCTACCAGGACGGGACAGGCAGCGTGTTGGGTTTGATGGTCTCCCTCTCCGTCGGGGTGAAGATTGTACCAGAAGATGGCTGAGCCCTGCAATGTCGCAAAAAAAAATAAATAAAAATTGCATTCAAACAGATAGAAATGCTTGACACCAGCAGCCACTTGTTTAGGCACACCCTGAAGTGACGAACGAATTGTTTTCTGTGAAAGAGGTTGACAGTGCCAGTGGAAACGCAAGATGGCTGCCCTCAGGCTTCAGCCATGAAGGGCCAATCTATAGTCTGTGGCCACATGTTGCATCCCGTTTGGAAAAAGATGAAGAGCAAACCTTGATGGGCTCGGCGAAAGCGCCCGCTCTGGGGAACACGGTGGCGCCCCCTGCCTCCACGTGGCTTAACTGCAAGCACAGGGAAAGCCATTAAAAGCCGAGTGGAGCTCCTCCTCGATGAAAAGTGAAGTGTGCTTTACTGACATAAAGAAGCCAGGTGGCAATTCGGTTTCCTGTTCCCAAATATTCGTACGGGTTCTTAATCTCTTTCTGTGGAAACACGACACGACGTTCAGACAAAAGTGTATTTTGGATTATGTTGAAAACGGTGCTTATATTTACCCCTTGAAAGTCGATATGTGGTTCATAAAGTCCTCCCACGCCATAGTTGGCAACCTGCACAAACAAACATAAAAGTGAATACTCACAGTTGAGTGCATTTTATTTTATTGTTTGCTTTTTTTTTAACGTTGAAGGTGAGAAGATCTGTGTAGGAACTCGACCTGCATCCACTCTGCGGTGGACATTTCCAGGCCGGTGATGGAGCCCACTCGGTTGATAAGCTTCTTCACCACCTTGTACGCGTTGTTCTCCAGCCAGCAGCTGAGGAGGGAAAAGGTTGCGCTACGACTCGAGTCGAGGAAACGGAAAGTAAACGTAGCATGTAGCATCACACACTCGCGCACAACCGCGCATCAGCGCTTGCGCCCACTCGGTCGTCCTTACTTTTGGGAGATTCTGACTCGAGATGCAACATTTGTGTGGTCCGTGTTGTTTCTCACTTTGGAGCGGGTGAGCTAGCTCAGCCGACGAGAGAGAGACAGTAAGTTAACGCGTTCACACGAACATGCTGCACCGTCTTTTGGACAGAAAAGCAGAGCGGACTGACTTTGGGTTTGGCCAACTTTTTGATGACTTCCGCATCCTTGTGGGACGCCACGTCATAATAGCGGACGACGCGGGGACTGTCGCAGAGCTCTTCCTCTTTGAAGGGAGCAATCAGGAGGTTGGGATGGCCGTGGTTGTCGTGGTAACGGCAGAAGAGGCGGCTCCGTCTCCGTGGCGTCTGTCAGAAAGATGATGATGATGAGCCCGGAGGGGGAAAAGCTTTTCCACGCGGTGACTTCACGGCGTCTTCCTCACCAAGGCGACGCTTTCGCCGCGACACAGCTGCTTGTACACCGTCGCATTGTAGGCAGTTAGATACTTGTTGGGTATCGCCGGGATGATCTCGACCCTGTCCGGTTTCGCCAGTTCGTACTCAAAGTAGGCCAGATTACTTTTGCCTCGCTGGTTTTCTGGATCTGAATAAACAACCCGAAAAACAAAGAGTGAGACTTTGACAGGAGCCTCAAGCGGACGCAGGAATAGTTGGAGGTGAACCGACGTTCCTTTCGTGCGACTCACCAATCGCCAGCAGCTGCTTGGTGGACACCAAGGCGGCTTCCAGATCTCCTTGCTTGTAGAGGGCGTAGCTGTGGTAGTCCAGGATGGTGATGGGGTCCACGCTTGAGCGCGTCTCGCCCTGCTGCATTTGCTGGAGAGCCTGAGCCATCCACATCGCCACGTAGTGAAAGTCTTCCTCCTGGTACGCCGCCATGCCCAGGTCGAAGCAGTCGTCCACCGTCAGGCTGCTCAGGAGCAGAGAGGTTCCTGTTTTGGGGGGGGGCGAGGATTGGATTTAGGACTTCTGGAGTTTGGGTCTATACTGTATGTGCCACCGCGATCCTACTGTAAATGCCGACGTGCAGTCATGCAAATGTCAAGTTAACTCCCAAATATTCATGAAGCATAAGTGGAATGGAGACTTGTACTTCCGTCACACCAATTACTGCTTTCCTATTTGCCAGGGCTTGGGAATCGTCTTCAATGTTCGGGAGCCGCCCGACATGGTGGGCCCGCTCACCTGGCAGCTTCCCTTTGGCCATGGTGTCGCTGTCCAGCTGATAGGTGTCCTGCAGCCTCAGGAGGGCTTCGGCCCCGCCCATCTGGTCACCCTCATTGGGGAGGTCCTCAGTCCTGGACGTCAGGTTGGACACGAAGCCTGAAAGGCAAGAGCCGCAGCGTCCAAACCGACTCGTACTTTTTGGAGCGAGCGTTCAAGCGTCGGGACGTTTGTGTGTTTTCACCGTCGGATACGTTGCTGCGCACCAGCATCTCCAGGGCGCGCCACTCTCGGTTCATCCTCTTCAGAAGTTTAAAGGCGTTCACGGGGTGGCTCAGGAAGGTTTCGGGGTCTTGGATGGCAAACGCTGACACGTTGGCCAGCCTCTCAGACCAACTGAGTACACGCACACACACGAAATTATCTGGTCAGTGTGACCTCCACCAGATGCGAACGTATTGATGCGATTGGTGGTCTTGCACCTTTTGACCGTCTCCAGTTTGTTCTGCTCCGCTTGGATGTAATCGTCCAACGAGGCCAACAGCTCCTTCTCCGTGTACACCAGCTGCGTCATGTGACCTGATGGCACATACACACACACATCATGACACTTACCGCAGTTGCGAAAAAAAAAGGTAATTGTCTTCGTTGACAATATTCTGTCATCTTCACCCCCTGTGAAATCGTTTTTCAGCCAAGTGCCACATAACCAGCACAAAGCTTGTACGAGGCCACAAACCGTCTGTCCCACCAGCATCATCCATCAAATGATCCGTAAACGCTGCCCACCCCGAAGCCTGTCACGAATGCCCCATAATCCAAGAATAATTGTTGCCTCCCCCAAAAGAGTTTTGTCATTGCATTCAGATACAGCGAGACATAAAACAGAGAGGATCATAAAGTATCAACACCCTGCATCTCTCGCGTACACAATCATGGATCCACGGTGCAGAAACGACACACAAAACCAACCAACCAAAAAAAAAAAAAAAACATTTTCAAATGAGGCCCACTGATGGTGTTAGCATACTAGCCTAAATAACACGCTAGTGCTGTTTTGAAATTGCACGTGAGGTAACAAATATGCACACCGGCATGTTACACAAACGTGCTTCAGTATAGTACAGGGCAAACAGTACATTCACAACAACAACAACATGGATAATAATCGAGCAAACTCACCGATGGACGTGTAGAATTCCTCGGCGGCCGACGAGAAACTGATGAGGATCAACAACAGGTAACCGACTGCCATGTCTGAACGGACCGTCAATGAGAACATGATCAATAATAATTACAGTACTTGCTTTTTTTTTTCTTTCGGACTGTTTGAAAGAAAAAAAAAAGTTGGACTACTGAAGGAGCTGGAGCTTTACTTGGGATTCATTACATAAGTTTGATGGTGAATGCTTTATATTGAATAGATGTAGCCACATCCCCACTAATAGGAGGGTGTGACCAGTTTCTCGTTTTATTAATTTATTTTTAAAAAGTATTATAGCTCCCCTCCCCCGCCTCGAACGTCGACTGTTCTAGAGCTGTTGGGGAATAAACCCGCAAATGTCACGGGGCGTGAATAATGCTGTCTATGGCTTTTTTTTTGTTGTTGTTGTTGTTGTAGTCTTCCAAAGGAATTCCGCCTGACCTGCTTTCTCCGCCATTGAAAGAATGCGGCAAGACAAGTGACATGCCACCTTCAAACCATCCAACCGACGCTGCCAACAGGAAGATTCCGAAATAAAATTACCGTCTGTGAAAAACGAACCTGACTAATGACAAACTGCACGTAGCTACAAATGCCATCAAAAGACCTTTTTTTGGGTGGAGTGGGGACACAATTCAGCAGATTACAGTCTCAGCTTTTCATCAGGTCACGGAATGCAAACAAACTGAAAAGTTTGGGGAGCGACTTCAATGTCTGTGGTGATAAGTTCCCTCTATATATTTGCGATCTGCTTTGTGTCCTCACGGTGACGTTCTGAGACGCCTCAACCGTCGACGCATCAAAAGGCCAGCTGGACAAAAGGTCAGCTAACATGTGGGACATTCTGACGAGCCCTTCAATGCGTCAGTGCGGCGCATTTTTGCCAAGTCAAAACATATTCCATTCGAATTGTGACGCGGGGTGGGGGGGGGGGGGGGATCGCCACGACGTTGACGTCCTCATCCCTGTCATGTCTGTCCAAGCGTGCGGATGCGGTTATTCGTTGTTTACCTTCTTTATTGCCGACTTCAAGTCACTTTTCCATGGGAGTTAATCGTCAAGTCTCGCTGCCTTTGTTGCACTCTCCGGCTTACCGTTTTATGCTCGATTATCTCTTTTGTCTGCAGAAGGTTCGGGGACCGGTTCGGCTGGAGTTACCTGTTGCGCATTCACATATAGAAGTGAAGATCGTTTGGGAGCTTTTGCTCACATCGGCTCCATCAAACGGTTGAACTTTTGGACTCGCATCCGACGCAACCGCAGCACGTAGCTCGGGACCAAAGGAACACACCACACCTACACTTAAAGTGCGGCGTGAACGGCATCGTGCTTCTTCAGCCGAACGCTAAAAGGGATTTAATTAGCAACATCCCGCTGATGAAAGTTAATTGAGGTCATGGCAGGTGCGATGCTCCGGGCCTCGAGGTCCGTCGTCATGCGGGTTTTGAGATGTTTGCCTCCTCCAGCACACCTACTTCAAATGATCAGATCATCGGCCAGCTCTGCAGACGGACCTCAAGTTTGAGATTTGGTGTTTCATGAAAATCAAAATCCGCTTGGTGGAAATCTGATTTTTTTTGGGCATGAAATGAACCATTATAAAAACAATATATTTCTTTATCTTGTTTGTTGGGGGGGGGGTGTTGATTTGAGCTCGAACACGGCCAATTTGACCCACAACATAACTGGAAATTGATGATAAAACTCAGCAGCATCATTTGATCACGATTTATTGATTTGAGTCCTTAAAAGTTTCCACGAAATGACGAGTTGGCAGTGAGGTGAATTCCAATGTCTGAAAAAAAGTTCCTCTTCTTGTTTCACTCCATGTCATCACATCCAATCTAAAATCCAGTTTCAGTCTGCGGTCCAACTTCACATCAAAAGTCTCGCCGCGAGTCCGTTTTTGCGCTCAGTTGTAGCTGTATCCCGGGAGCGGCAGATTGTGTCCCTCCTTGGCTTCGAAGAAGGTGTAGGAGAGCGTGATGGTGTCCACGCGAGCCATCCTGGGGTCGGAGTCAAACTCGGGGTCGATGTAGAAGAAGACGGGCATGTCCACCTCCTCGTGAGGGTTCAGACGCTGCTCCTCAAAGCAGAAGCACTGAACCGAACACACCGGGAGAGGAGACGCACCATGATGCACAGGAGCTTCTTGGGACCGTTCACTCCGCGACCTCGTGCGTGGACAAAGTATGGCACGGAAGCGGGCCACATACAGGCGCCACTCTTGCATTTTTAATGGGCCCAGCAAGCATCTTACCGGAGCAAGAGTCAGGAAATACGTCTTGCATTCATTTAGCTGGTCGAGCAAAGCTAAAATATTAGCAATAGATTGCTCATAAACAACTACAATACAGTATTAAGCTAAATATAGCAAATACAAAAACAAAATGTGCATATGAAGTTCATGTAAATTATTTCATGCAATCAGTGGTAATTACATCACTATAAATAACAGATTGAAATCGTTTGAATGGGTTTACTGTTAAATTATTTTGTTTTTTTTTCTATTTAACTTTTTCTGGAAAAGTATTTACTCCTGAATGTATGCCTGATTTATTATGAAGAATAAAGTAGCCGATAAAATATCAGTGGAATATACATATTTTTAAATTCTCGTTAATAAAATAAAAAGGTACTGACCATTTTAGAACTCAAACACGGCCCCCTGAGCACAAAAGTAATCCTACCTGGATCTTGTTGAAGTACTGCCCCGCGTCGAAGGGCACCACGTTGTAAGTGGAGATGCCAATGATGGGCTTGTCTGTCGGGTTCTTTGCCCTGTAGAAGGCCAGCGCCGTCTCCCCCGGGACCACCTGCACCAAAAGCCGTCACCGTTTGGCAAAAGCATCAACGACGATGTCAAAACGTGCAACTTACGAAGATCTCCGTCTGCTGAGGTCTGAAGTTCCACTGCATGCTGGCGTGCGTGTCCGCGTTGAAGGTGACTTTGATGACGCGCTCCTTCACGGGCTCCATGTTGGCCACCAGGTCTGAGTCATGGCCGGCCACTGCCGTGCCGCCGAGTCCCGTCGCCTGACGGGGGAAGCAAAGCCCACATCACAAACACGACCATGGTGTGACTTTCATGTCGCCAAGTTTTAAGTTACTGTATTGTCTTTTTTTTGGGGTCCAGTCCTTGAACTTCTCTGGCCCACCATGTACGGCTCTTCCTCAAACTCTCACACACACGCTCACCTGGCAGTAGAGCCTGTAAAGCGGCACGGCGGCGTATGATAGGCCAACCATGGCCACGCCGGCGGCCACCACGTAGGTCAGCACCGTCTTGTTGCGAGTCTTCTGCTGCTCCTCGAAGCTTGGACGCTTTCTGCTCTTGACCCCTCGGCTCTGGACGTGGGGGCACAGGGGCGTCCTCCGCCACAGGAAGTGCAGCGGCCTCCTGGCATCGCAGCGAAGAGCCCTCAAGCATCTGGGAGGCAGGAGTGACGAGGCCCCGAGGCCGCGGAGTGAGTGGCAGAGGAGAGGTGACAGCTGCATGGCAGGAAGTGGATCACCTGCATGGTGGACAACAGGTCATCAGTGACTACTTATTATCTATCCATCCATTATTTGAGCCGCCTATCAGGACAGGTTTTTGAGGAGGGCCCACTTCTCCAGAGGTGTCTTATTGCAGCGCTTCATCTCATTAAACGGACTCAGTCTACGTAACATTGTACAAGCACCTTATTGGGTAGCCAGACAGTCGCAGGGCACCTTTAGCCCAACAATGCTTCAAGTCAGGACACGTATTGTAAACATACAACCACTAGCACGCTGCGCTTCAAGAAATCTGTCAATTACGATGATCAATGCAGTTTTAAATCACTTGGATTTCCTGTTATGATTACAATTTGATGAAAAATCTAAATCTGCATTTTATAACGAATATTGCAAAATGTGAAAATAAGGACGTCTGACCTGCAAGCGTCCACAGTCCAGCACGTACGAATGGTCGGCACGAAAAAAAATTAAGTAAATCAAATAACAGAATAAATACGATTAGTTTTATAACAAAATAATCTCCTGACCATTTTTGATTTACTTATAGTTGTCATTCACCGGGAGAAGCGAACGAACGAGCGGACATGTTTGAGGGTGACACATTACACAAGGAACCGGCGTGCTACATTTAAAATCTTCCGTCTTCGGAAGCAAACACTCGACATACGTTCTGCTTTGGATAAACCAAACTAGTGGTAACAAAGTTGGTTGTTACACCGGGTACGATTTTAAAACATTTAAACATGAAAATTATATATATATATATATATATATATATATATATATATATATATATATATATATATATATATATATATATATATATATATATATATTTTTCTCTTTTCGGTGCGTAGATTCAGCATTTACAAAAACGTTTTTTTAATCATTAAGAAGGCTGGTAACACCGTCGGATTCAAAACGTTGACATGCTTTATAATGTTAATACAACTGTCCATATCAATGCCTTTCAATTTGTATTCATTGTTCACATCCACATTTAATTTGCAAAATCACTGATGCATAATATGCATGTTAACAGTTTTTCATACTCTATACTTAATCTATTACATACGGGGCCTATCATAATTCATGAATACGTCTTGTGAATATTCACTTTTTAAACTTTGTGCAAATACTGTAATGATATAAAAACGGATGGACTATTGTCGAATTTATTACTAACCAGAAACCAAGAGGTAACAACTTAATCTTCTGTGTCTTTTATTTACCCAGTGCTTGGATTAACTTTCAATTTATTTAATTCCACCCAAAATAGTTGTTTTGTAATCGTTTTTCACTTTCTTGGTGTTTCATTAATTAGTGAATATTTGTCAACATTCCGCATGGGAGAGAGAGAGAGAGAGAGAGAGAAAATCAAAGTATGTTTTGGTTGTGGTGGTTTTCCATTGTTTTAAATTCTAATGGAAATTAGTAAATAAAAATACTCCCATGCATAAGTATCTACGTTATTGTTTTCCTGTGTTAGTATCGAGAAGACGTTATTACAATTTTATTACAAGGCAGTGGTTAAAAAAAATACACCGTTTAATGTGTGGGTTTTCGTAAAATAATTTGGAAAACGCACAATTGACAATTTGGCTATGTTGGAAGCGAATTAATTGTTTATGCGAAACATCGTAACGCGCCTACGGCAGCCGCGCGCGCCCAAGAAGGCGTTTGCTTCCCGGCTGTCCTGCTGGTGCGAGCAATGGAGGGGGTGACTGTGGGCCAGGTATTTGATGCCGAATGCATCCTCAGCAAGCGGCCGAGAAAGGTGAGCGAGCCCCCGGGCAATCGGGAGGGGGGCAGCGGCTCTCCCGGAACCCCCTTACAGCTCGCCTGTGTGCTCTTTTGCAGGGCAAGTTCGAGTATCTTGTCAAGTGGAGAGGGTGGTCGTCCAAGTAAGTCGCTAGCCAGTCTCAGCTAGCCACAGAGGCTAATCGAGCACGCACGCACACATGCACGTGCGCACGCGCACGCACAGCGAGCTAGCAAGGCAGGATAACGGGCAGCTGACAAAATGACAAAAAGAAGAGGTGCAAAACATTGGCATTCTTGCTGCTTTTCTAGGCTCTCGCGGGAATGGTTTATCTTATGCGAGGTGCAGCCTTCTTTTTGTCTCAGCGAGCTATGCAGACAAAAAAAAAAAAAAAAAGACCAAAACAGCGCCGTTTGTGCTCGTTTGTCTTCTCTTTTATGTTTGTTTTCATACGAGCTCATTCTAATACAGAGCTTGCAAAAATAAGGAGCGCGATGTTCCTGTTTGGTGGTTTTATTCTTCACGACATGTTTGTTCATATTGTTCTTCTTCCGATGCACTAAAACGACTATAAGCAATATTGAACCAATAAAAACAAACGTCAGCAATTCTGACGTTTTCATCAGTGTACTGCCTTATTCTCTCGTTTTGTTTTTCTTATTTCTACTCTTTCCTCTGCATTGTACTGTTTTGTTGTTGTGACAGACTAGTTACGCACCGGAGCCTCTTTTTCAATCGCATTCAACTTTATTGACAGGAGTCACAAGAACAAGGCAACAAAATGCAGATTGGATCGAACCCGCAAGCGGATGAAAAATAAAATGTGATGTTGTGGTTTTAGGCACAACAGTTGGGAGCCAGAGGAGAATATTTTGGACCCGAGGTTACTCGCAGCCTTTCACAAAAGGTTTGTGACCGCCTGTACTGGAATAATAACAAGACATGCAACTCTAGACGTTCATTCAATTCTGTCACTTTAGGGAACAAGAGCGAGAACTTTTGTACCAGACGAAAGGAAAGAGGCCGAGAGGACGACCGCGCAAGTTTCCGGTAATTTCTGTGTACTTTCAGCTCAAAACTGGGGGGGGGGG
>CAAKHF010017043.1:15934-34425 GCA_901007745.1 Hippocampus kuda
GGGGGGGGGGGGGGATGTATAGATTCGAATTTGATTGACCTTTTTCCAAGATAGCTGCGTGAGTGTGATTTTTGTGGCTGCCCACCTTCAGCTTCCCGTTTCACCCGCCGCAAAAGACAGCCGTTCGTCTTCGTCGTCGTTCTCCGGCGCGTCTTCGTCGGTGGCGTCATCATCCGAGGAAGACGACGAGGCCGAGCGCGACCGCAAGAAGGCCAAGGGTGCGGCGGCGGGCCCTCGGCTGCACCCTGCCCCCCAGAGGAGGCCTCAGATTCTCCCCGCCAAAGCTGAGCCCCATCGCAAGAAGCGCGGCCGGAAGCCGCTTCACGCCAACGTGGGAGCTTTGAGGCCAACCAAAAGCAGGAGTCCGCCTTTGCCTTCGGCGCCGAGCCATCACCAGCTGCTGCCGGGCTTCCTACGCAAGTATGGAAAGTACGGAAGTTGCAAATTCAGCCATTCCCCGTTTATACAGCATGCAAGATACCACTCGTGTTGGCTGCGTGAGCTCAAGTGTTCATGTAAACAAACAAGTGCATTTAAGTGAATGATAGCTTAAAAATGCAAGGCAGGTGAGTTAGCGGGGGTTCACTGTAATGGCAGATGTGTTGAAAATAACGACGACAAAGGACAAATTGGTATTTATACAGACCTTTCAAAAGCCTGTGTTGTGCCTTCCCAGGGTGGAGCCCCGGCCGGGGATTAAGAAGCCGCTGCAGCCGGCAAGCTTTACCTACACTGGACTCAGCCGGACCGCCAGAGAGCACCACACTGACGCGCAGAGCTCCGTTTTCTCCCAGGTGTCGGCGGCATCTAAAGGGGGCTGCGTTTGGAACCGCCCTGCGCCCGCCTCCTCGCCCTCCCTCAGCAAAGCCGGCGGCTCGCCGCAAAGGAAGACATCGCACGGCGAGCTGAAACGCTCCGTGTCGGGCCCCGGCGGCCGCGGCGACGCCCTGAAAGGGATGCCGCCCCCACTGAGACCCGCCTTCGGGGGCAGCCCGACGGCGGCGCAGCGCCCCGTGCCGACTCCGAGGAGGCAGGACAGCCACGGCGGTTACACGGCTCTGGTCCAACACAAGCGAGCGCTCGCCAAGGCGCCTTCGTCATCCTCGCAGCGGCCGAGCAACCAGACGCTCGGCCTGCGAGCGCTCAACCAGCAGAACGTCACCAAGACACCGCTGGCCGGCCATCAGGGCAACAGCGGCGCGCTCGTGCGCTCTGGCGCGGCGGTGCGCTCCAGCTCGCGGAGCGGCAGCCTGGTGGTCATCAGAGACACTTGCGTCACCCCCACCGGGCAGCGTCCGGTCCTGCCTGCAGGGGGCGGCGCGGAGAAGGCCAGGAAGGATGCGACGCTGCCGGCAGGCGGCGGGCGGCAGGACGAGCGCAAGTCCGGCCGCGGCCTCAATGATCTCAGCACCGGCGACTCGGAGGACAGCAGCAGCGGCGAATGGGAACGGGACGCCGCCTCGTATCCCAGCGACGGCCGGCCCAGCCTCGGCGACGCCGCCACCGAGTCGGACACTGAGACGGACTGGCGGCCCACGCGGAACCTTCTGGAGCAGGTGTTTGTCACCGACGTCACTGCCAACTTCATCACCGTCACCGTCAAGGAGTCACCCACCAGCGTTGGCTTCTTCAACCCTCGCAACCACTAGCCACTCTCGCGCTGCCCGCCACGGCAAACTCGGTAGCGATGCGGGACGAAGGGAAGGGTCAGTCGAGCCGCAAGTTTGGCGGCTTCATCAGCAGCGGAACGCCATCGGTGAGTGGCTTAACTGCAAGCAGAGCATGAAGTTTAATACTCGAGACTCATTGAATGCAAACACCGTCGGCTCCTTTTAGGCCACCGGATAAAAGCTGTGGATTTTTGTTTTCCCCACCTCGCCGTCCCGCGTGAAAGGTGAGAGTCACAGACTCAGCCAATTAACATGTCATCATCGAAATGACGGAAGTCGCAAACGCACAAGCGAGCAAACGCCAGCTTGACTCTACCGTTGCGTCTCTGATGCGCCAATTTGCCGGGAGGGCAGCGTGAAACGGGCCAATGAGGGAACGGCAGCCGTGATGCCAAATCTTCCACCGTGGACATTATTTTTCTTGTTGTTGTTGTTGTTTGTTTCCTGTTCAAGGTGACAAAGCAGGAAGTCGTCAGTGCCTCAGGTTCCGGTCCACAACGTTACAAAAACAAAACCCGTGCTCTGTAATTTGGACATTTGACTGTTTTGTGTTTTTGGTGTGTTTGGACCAAAAGGTGCTATGAATGTTATTTAATTATTTCCTGAACAGTATTCCACACACGATTGATCCTTTAATTTATACTGTAAATCTCTTTCTATTCACCTCAATTGTGTGCCTCGTTTTTTTTTTTTTTTTACTTTTCAAAATAAAACAGTCGTTCGATCTTGGGAAGGAGACTAGTTGATGGTGTCCACCTGCTGCTGCAGCAGGTGGCGCTATTGAGCTAGGGTTATGAAATAAATGATTTACCGGTAATTACATTTTTAGTGCATGTTGCCGGAAGTAAACGTTAAATAGTTTAATGAATCCAACAATACTTACCCAATTGCCATAATTCCATTCTTAAATGATCATTTTTTTTTTATATTCAAACAATTTAAGCGTATTATAATTGGATCCAAATAAGATGGAATTTGATTCATGGTGCACAGCGTTGCACCATTTGCTGAATTTTGATCCATGCAACACAAACTGACTGATGGGATTAAAAATCACCAAAATCTGTTCAAAAATTCAATCGTATTTAATTACAATTGAACGAATTAAAAAGTAAAGAAAATCATCCAAAACCAATTTCAATTAGCGTCGAAGGTCAAAATCAGATGATGAAAGTAACCAAGCAAATGAATTTTTCTGCATATGAACAAACCGGGCAACTGTAAATGCATCGCCAACTGACAAGAGTGCAACCAATTCACGTTGTGACGTTAATTAGGGTTTCAGAACTGCTAGTATGCGTGTCATTTACGCTATATGAGCAAGCGCTGTTGCTGCTGCAGAGGTGGAATTTTCCCCAAATGAATTTGGGCAAACAGGGGCGACAAGGCGCCCTCACAGGGTGCAGCGCTGGTATGCGTAAACACACGCGCGGCACTGTGCCTCAGTGTTACCGCACGCACGCAAACACTATTTGCGAATTCTCCAATTTTCACAAGTTGGGGCACTCAAACCTCGGTTATTCGCAACAAAAAAAGTCGCATATTCGCTACTTTCGAGATGCCACAAGATGGAGCCAAAGCCCCGTCTGATCGGAAAGGAAGACTTTGGCGCCACCTTGTGGCACGACGGTGCTAGGTTGCGTAATCAAGCTCTGAATATTATTTACATCAAATCAGTTTTACCCATCGAAAGCAAGTGAGATTTCATTTGGCACTATAGGGAACAACAAAAAGGTTGATATCCTCTGAAGTAGGGACAGAAAGACCAGCACACATACACACATACTGGGATAACCCAAATACAGCGTGTGTGTGTTTTGGCGGCAGGTCTGTTTTGACACTTAGCCGTGTTAGCTTAGCAGCAGATTGATGAGAGTCTGCTTGTCTCTGCGCCAAAAGGAGACTCCACCGCCTGCCTGCCCGCCCACACACAAGCACACACACACACGTAGACACCAACACTCAGACGTTGAGACACAAACATACACGGACAGACACCAGCGTGCAAACACATATACTCAAAATTACACAGACTCACAAAGACACGCGCACACACACAGTCAGACATACGAACACAAAAATTGCGCTGCCCAGAGGAGGCCCAAAACATTCACAATCAAATTATTGACAGTTTTGTCGCCATTTTGTTTTTGCTTACGATAAGAAACGCTTTGCTGATCGTGACTTGCGTTGCCAGTGGTGAGATGTCAACTTCCTGGTTGACATCTTTGGACGGGGGCGGGCAGCCCCAGTGGCTCCTCGCACTCGGGTGACAAACTGACAGCTTCCCCTATTAACAAACTAGAGAACGAGGCAGGACACCAGTCTGCATGTGTCTGTGTCGCAGATATTCAAGCGAAAGCAAAGTTGCATTTTATTTTCCTCCCCAGAGGTGTGCACACTTCAGTGTAGTACCGCATTATGCCGCAGCATGCCGGGCAGCACTGAGCTCTATTTGTTCTTCCGAGACAAGAGATGAAGAAGCTGTGCCCCGGTTGCCAGCCAATCACAGGGCACATGTCGAGGAAGAGCCATTCACGTTCACCATCACACCAACATACCTTGTGGGGAAAAAACATTGATGAGCACAGGAAAGTTCTCGTTTCAGGTTTTACCAAAATGCACGACTGACAACATAAATCCCCAATTCCAAACATTGTCATTATGAAAATTTAATTGCAGGAAATGATCAAAATACCAAAACAAAAAGATCCATCTGGTATTTTTTGAGCCTTTTTTTCCATACAATTACACATACATATAGTAATGGGTTTGTACGAAATACAATGGTGCCTTGAGATACAAGTGACCCAATTCAAGACTTTTTTTGAGATACAAATTGTCACTTTTGGCTTTGACTTGCAATCAAAAATTGAAGGTCTGTGTGCCGTTTGGCAGCAGCGAAGTCATCTCAACTGTGGATTCAGAACTTTGCACTTAACAAGCCCATTTAGTTTCATCGTAACACATAAAGGGAAACACCATAGATGGGCTAACAAATATCATAGTTATGGTGCAGCAACACAGGGAAACAGACAACTACAACAATATGGGCATACAGTATATTCTTTATCCTCTCCAGAACATGACTAATATTACTGTGGCTTACTGAGAAACCGTGACTATTTCACGTACATATAATGCCCCCTGGTGGCTGAGGTGCGCATACCGTATTGAAAATAAGTCCTTAATTTGATTATAGTGCCGCATGATTACAAGGTGACAAACTAATGGAGGCATAATTCGAATAATAAACGATTGTCAGGTCACCAAATCTTAATCAAGATGTTCAAATCCCGTCAACTCAAAAGTTTTCATTCTTCCTTTTTTGCCGTGCAGGAGCAGCATAGTCCATTGGGGCGGGGCTAGGGGGTGGGGGTAATTTCTTAACGTTCTATTTAATTGTGTCCTAACTGGACGTTATTGTAGGTACAAATCTAGTGCTGTTTTCCTTCATTGTTAAAAACAGCTTTTGGGGAGGCTGGTCTGTATGGATGGCATTTCATAGCGGAATGTTTTGAGCACTTTTCTGTTGGGGAGGCGTGCAAGATTGTTCTGCTGTGCGCCAGGTCGGCAAAGCAAGTCAGTCCCTCGTCGGTCCGTCATTTGGCGCACGAGCATTTGCACTCGGACACGACGGGGTATTGGACCGGGATCCAGGCGCACTTGAGGGCCGCCTTCTTCCGCACGCAGCGCCAGCGGAGCAGCGTCAAGCGCCTGGCCTTGGCGGGGACGCAGCGCATGCCCTCGGGGACGGAGCACGAGCGCTTGCTGGAGCAGCGGCCCGACTTGACGTAGCGCGGCCAGAAGCGGACGCCCAGGTCGCTCCACGCGTGCAGCACCGGGCACGCGGCGTACGCCCACAGCCACATCTGCAGCCGCCGACGGAGCTTCTTGCTCGCCTTGGGCTTCTTGCCCTGCTGCGCCTCCGAGTCCAGGAGGCGGAAGTCCTTGGACACGGGGCCGGTCGGGAGGAGGAGGCGCGCAAGGGGGTCCGAGTCCGCGTCCTCGTCCTCCTCCTCCCGGCCCCGGTGCCTGTCCACGTCCTCGTCCCGCTCCGGCGGCGGGTGCACGGACATGAAGTGCGCGTCAAAGTGTCCGCCCAGGGCGTCTCGCAGCTCCGTCTCGTTCAGGTCATTGTCGCGGGGGTCCAGCGAAGGGTCCGGGTCCTCCTTGAGCTCCACGAGCGGAAGGTGGTCGCTGGGAACTGGCCGTAGCAGGAGGTAGTGCTGGCACGAGGCCCAAGCCAGGATGAGCGTCAAGACCAGCAGGCTGGAAAGGCGGGGATGCGCACGGGGAGCCATCTGCCAAACTTGGACGCAAGTCGCCAACTTATTTGGGCTGCCTCGCCCCACGTCACCTCGCCTCAAGTTGCGTCGCGTCGCGTCGCGTCACGTCACGTCACGTCACGGGACGCGGCCCGCGGCACACCGAGGCACAGCCCGCCAGCCACTCGCGCCGCATGTCTCGGCGAGGTTCGGGGTCCTGAATCGGGATTCCGGTGGACTCCTCCTTCGCCTTCTCCAGCTGGAATGACGGCGGCGCCCCGTGCGTGCGTCCAAATACCGTTCAGCACCACTGACTGGACTGGGCACGCTGCAGGGGTCGTGTACGTCATCAGGATGCTGGACCAACCCAGGCGCTCGCGCGCAGATACGTTCGTGACTATTAATACAACAAAAACACGCAGTACAAGCACACACCTAAAAACACACTAAAGGAACACACAAATATGCAAGCAACACACGTGCACAGACATCCAAACACGCAACAACAAACAAAAACACCCGTCTAAAAGCAGGAAACTATTTTGTGAGCAGAAAAGCTGGTTTTCACCACTTTTTCTTTTTTTTTTACCAAACAGCTATTTGTATGGAATTCATTAAAAAAAAGGAATCGCAAAAATATTTGGTACTCTTTCAGTCTGTACTTTTTTTAGTATGAGTACTTAAGCCATCTCTCAGCTGTGCATTCTTTTGTGTGTGGTGCCAGCGCTGTTGACTTGAGGTGTCTCGGACCGTTGCGCTGGCCTTTGCGCAAAGGCGCCCGCTCTCTCGTGTCGCTTCCAAGTTGCGGACCAGCAAAAAAATTTCACAGGCGTACGCGGAAGACAAAGCGGCCGCACTTCCAGCGGCCGCGTCCAGTTTTGTCGCTCTCCACCCAAATGTGATGTCTTCATGTTTCGACTCACTCAACAAAAACAAAACTTCCTTGGCGGAGGTAACGGAACATTCCGCCGCCGCGAATGGAAGCGTTTCGGTCATTTTACGAGCGGCGCCGCCAGATTGTGGAAATCTGTCAGAGGCGGCGAGGCGATGCTCAGATAAGAAAACCTCCTGCTTGACCCGGGGGCGGGGTACAGAACCAGGGGGAACACACCAGTGAGTTTTACTTTTGCATGTCACGCGGCGTCTGTGAACAACAACCCAGTTGAACTCCCCACCCTACCCATCAATCCTCCATCCTCCCTCGAAAGTTTTGTGATTCCGTCCACTTCGCACCCACGTGCACGACCGTCCACCGATGTCGCGGCTCGGCCCCGGATGCCAACTTAGCACTTGCTCGAACGAGCAACTTTCCTCCTTTACGCCCTAATTTAGACACTTTTAAACTTTGGGTACAAACTTTGCCCAATTTTACAAAAGCAAATATTTCAATTGTGGTTGTAAATGCAGGTCAGAGGTCAGTGCATCTGATGTTTAGGCCACCAGACGAGAAGTGACATCGAGCCACTTTAATAGGCCTTGAGCGACGTTAGTTAGCAAGCGGCCGCCGCTCGCCAGACGACACCGCAGGTTTCCACACCGCAACCACAAAAGGTGAACGTGGCCCACGGAATATTTTGGGAATAAATCAAGGCGAGAAGACGACGATGACGATGACGACGACGACGCGGCGGCGTCTGAATCCCAAATTCAGCGAGCTGCCGGCACATTCCGAGCGCGTCTGCGTGGATTTGTTGACTCGTCACAATCACAAGTTCCATCAGCTTTTATTCCAGAATGTGCACACATGAAAAAGTGTGTGTGTAGGGGGGGAGACAAAGACGACGACGTGCGCATAGAAAATGTGAACAATCTGTGCTCCTCGGGAAAATAAATAACACAAGGAGTGGGTCCCCCCAAAAAAAACAAAGCAACATCCAAAAGAAGTGAAGCGTCAGCAGCGTGTGAGGGAACAAACAGGAAGTGAGGAGCAGGCCCGAGTAAAACGACGACAACCCAAACAAACGTCCTGAGATGACACCCGCATGCCAGTTGAAGCACAGCACGTCATGCCAAGCACAAAAGAGTTCCGTTAGAGACGAAAAAACTAGAAAAAAAAACAACATTGTGGTGCCTAATGCGGAGTTGTGACTAGCGTTGCAAAATTCTAGGAAATTTCTACGCTGGAAACTTTCCATGGGAATGAACGGGAATCGACCAGGAATTCTCAAACTGGCCGCTTGGCTCTTCACGTCCCTCCAAAGTGATTTCACAAATTTGTGTGAAGACCAAGTGTGGGTGGGCCCTTCCCCTGCTACGGAAGAATTCGAGCGCCTTGGCTTGCATCAGTGATTATTCAAAAGCACGCCCTGAAAAGACAGCTTCTCATCGAATAATCCTGTCTTGGCCGCTTTAGAGTGCCTTGTCGTTGGCAGTGAGTGCATGGCATGGCATGCAAGGGAGTAGGAATTTTTTTTAAAAAAGTTTCACTTAACAGCTCGAGTGTGGACTGTGGATTGGCGCTGGCCTGGCTGCTTTAGAGCGCCTCGTTGTTGGTCATGAGTGCGCCGGCAACATGCAGAGGAAGAAAAAGTCGGTGGTGGTTTTTATTTTTCAGCCGCGACTTGATTCAAAGTTCACGCTGATGCACAAATCTGAGAGCCCTCCCGAAAAATTCTTTCCCAGTTCATTCCCATGTAAAACTTCCAAACTTAAGTATTTCCAAAACCCTCCAGCTTAAAGTAGCGATCGTCAGAAACTTCCAGAGTGACTTCAAGTAGACCAGGACCCTTCCATCTTCACGCCACTGATCACAACGCTCTCATTTTTTCTTTCTTTTTTTTTTTTTGGGGGGTGGACAACGTGCAAAGTTCCAGTTCTTGCTTGCATTGCTGATCATCTGTGTAACAGTCGTGGCCGGGAAAAGGTCCGAGGCTTGGCCAAGTTGAACCAGCAACTTTTGGTTTCTGCGATCCACGCAAAAAGTTCTGAGAAAACGTTCGACACGCGAGCACGGGCTAGACAAGAGTGGCAAGGAGACCAAGGTCCCGGGGTAAAACCCGATGCTTCCTGTGTACAGTTGCTATCGTCTCCATTTTTAAGATCCAACCTTGAAGAGGACGTGAAACTGGCCAAGAGTTTGCCGGGAATGTCCTGGTTGCATCCGGATGAAAGAAGCCCAAAAAAAACCCCCCCAAACAAAAAAGTTCACTTGCTATTCAATCAAGTCATCGTGCAAGCTTGTGATACGAGATCTGGCCTGGGTCCCACGGATGGTTTCAAGGCCGAGAACAAAAGACCTGAAACCCAAGTGGCGACGGGTCCAAGCGGGCTTCTCTTCCGAGCAGCGCAAATTTGCATGCTCATCAATATCGAGTGAGAAATGGGAAGAGTGGTTACCTTAGACAGCAGCAGGTACCCCCATGAGGGATTTTTTTTGGAGGGGGGGGTGGGAGGGCGAAATTTACATAGACACTCCCCCAAATAATTGTTGAGTAGCTTTTTTTTTTTTGAAAGTACACCTCGCAAATATTTTCAACAAAATGTACTTAACAGAATCATTTGAAGCCCGCCAGACACCGACCGATGTGGCTGAAGAGGGGCGGGGGGCAACTCTTTCGACAGGGTGGGTAAATGCATGGTGCTCAATTGGCTGGGCGTGCGGCGAACAGTCGCCAACGGCTGCGCTAGCTCGGTGCGCCGCAGGGCCTTCGTCAAGAGGCTCATTTTGGAACGATTCGAAACATGAACGTACCTTTTACGACCGGAGGCGACCGAGTCGTCTGATGTCAATGTGTCAGGCTTGCCATTGGCCAAAATGTCACAACTGTGATTTCATCCGGAGAGTTGTTGACATGTGCGAGAGTTTTTTAAGGGGGGGCGGGGCCTAGAGCGTGCTGCTGAGAATCTCCGACACTTGTGCGTTGGTTTGCTCGTCCGAGTCGACGTCCTGTCCGGCCGCCCCTTCCCGTTGCTGCCCTGCGCTCTCCGACCGCGCCACCGCCCCCTCCGGCTCCTTGCCAGCGTCGGCGAAAATCCTCCGCACGTGGGGCCTGGGCTCGCGGGGGCGACCCTTGCGGCTCTCCAGGATGCAGTCGGTGCGGCTCACGTAGGTGGCGCCCTGCGGGGGGGGCGGCGGCTCCTTGGGCGGCGGGAGGTCCGGGTCGCGCTGCTTGGTGTAGACGCCCTCGGATAAAGACCCCGTGTGGCTTTCCCCACTGTGTCCCCTCAGCCAGCGCTGGGGCCCGCTGAAATACTGGCCCCGGTGGCTCCTGGAGAGCAGCTTGCGCTTGGAGGGGGGGTTGGGGACGGGCCTCAGCTGGGGGGCGCCCCCCTCTGGCTGGGTCCTTGAGAGCGAGAGGCCCTCCAGAGTCTCGGCGGTGCGGGACAGCGCCGGGCAGAGCGGCAAGGAGAGCGGGAGGTCGCCGGCGAAGCGGGGGGGCAGCGGGGTGGACGGCGACGCGGGGAGGGGCCGGGGTAGGGATGGGGAGCGAGGCGGGGCCGAGGGAAAGGCGGCCGAGTCTTTGGACGGCGGCGGTGACTGGGGGAAGAAGGGCGCCGCGCCATCTTGTGACTTGCCGTCCTCCGGGCTTGGCGACAGCGGGAGGTCCGTGACAGGGCGGGCGCTGTACCTGCACAACCAAATACGACATTTGCAACATCGTCACTCAAGTGAAGGTCATGCGGGTTTTGACCATGTAAGAGGGCGGGGTCTAAACGGCCATGCCAATCACATTTGTTTTAACTCGTGAACCGGTTCCGAAATTGCTTTGACAATCCTTCTCAAGAATGTCATCCTTTACCGTCCCCGAACGGTTTTGACCTCGGCAAACTTGGAATTCAATCCAGCGACATGACCTGAGCTCGTGGATCTGCAGCACGTCGGGGGCGCTCCCCCCCAGCGAGTGCATGGCCTGCTGGGACAGGTCCTGGGGGGGCGAGTAGAGCAGGTCCAGCTCACGGGGGCTCAGGGCGTCGCTGGAGTCGTAGTCGCTGTCGGTGGGCAGGAAGACCTCCGACGAAGCGTCCTCGTCCGAGCCCAGCAGCGAGTCTGAGGCACAGCGGTGCGAGTCAGCGCACGCTAAACTCCCGCCGCGCTGCGACTGATGATGATGATGATGGTGGTGGTGCTCACCGCTGATGGCCTTCCTCCTGCACAATTCGGGCGACGGCGAAGGCAGGTAGTCCATGGCGGAGGAGGTGGAGTCCGTTTTGTGCTGGCCGCCGTCGCTCTCCGGGGCGCCGGCGTCCACCAGGCAGGTGACGGGAACGCCGCCGCGGGGCTGCTTGTAGCGGGCGTACTGCAGCGCGTCCGTCAGCCAGCGCAGGTCCCGACGAGTCTCGTCCAGCTGCTGCGGCGTACGCGAAAAACAGACGCAGTTCGAAAAATCGCAATGAAACGATGCTGATGTGAGCCACAGCTCACACTCAGAAGCTCACACGCCGATAAACGCCACTTCCATTTCCGACGTCCCTCATTAGGCCACACCCCTTAAAGGCACACATCCAACATGCGACTACAACAGTCTGGACAGACTTGATGAAACGAGTTTTAGTTTTGTATTGTTTTTGAAATGATTTTTATAGCAAGCGCGATGGGTAAAATTCTCTCAATCGCAAAGTCAGGGAAAAAAAAAAATCAAATATTGAAACCGTTGTGTGTATAATGTGATGGTTTTTCGTCTCCCACTTGAAACATAAAAAAGTCGCCGTCATTGTGATGACTGTGTCGAAACACTTATTGTGCGTGTTTTATTTTCGTCATGTGAGCGTGAGCCCGTGAGGGTTTAGCGAGCGTGCAGACGGCGTGGGCCGCCCCGTCTGAGCGTCACATATTTTCCTCCCGCAGCGTGTGGCGAGTCTAAACAAACCGTCCAATGAGACCGCATCACGTCATCTTCACACTGATCCACTTTCACACACGCGCGCACGCACAGCTGACACGCCACATGAATGAACTGTTTGTGTGTGCCAAAAACTCGCATCGTGAGTGATGACTTTTTTTTCTCTAATGTAAGATTTTATCTTTGGGTGTCAGAATGACGTCCTCGAAAGAATCGATGCGCTCGTCCGCCTGACAAACTTTAGCTCAATTCAAATTTAGCAGCCGCTGACGAGACGACGGCTTTGCGTGTTACAACTCCCATGTTGCTAAATTCAACAGGTTTTTATTTTTGTTTCGACATTAGTGGTGAACATACACACACATACATACGTAACAGAAACACACAACGTTATTATTCTGTATGATCCCCCCCCCCCTCCTTCTGACATTCCCTCTACAGCCAATTTGTGGTTTGGGCGAGGGGGGTGGGCAAGTTTTTTCCAGACTTAAAAATCTCAGCGAGACAGATCAGGCACCACACACACGCACGCACGCACGCACGCACGCACGCACACACACAAGCACACAGATGGCTGCCAAGGGAGCGCACACTTGCGGTTTAGCGGACGGTGCGCATTAATGGTGGCGGCGCGCGTTTTTTTTTGCACTCTCTCGGGCTCACGACAGCCGATTGAAGTACTTTTTTTTTTTTTCCCCAGACAACAACATTCAGGGACATTTCCCTTCTTCGCTTGACACGTTCTAAAGCACGTCAAGCGAATATTTTGTGATGAAAATGGTGATGAATTTAGCAAGAAAGATGATGTCCATGATTTGTTTGAGAGGGACCACATGATCATGCTTTTGTCACGTTGGATTCTTAGCGGTATGTTTTTTTTTTTTTTTTTTGGGGGGTGGGGGTTACCTGGATGTAGTCGAGGATGAGCTGATGTCGGTGCTTGGCGCTGGCCACCTCGCTGTCCGTGATGGCCTCCCGCAGCGCCTGCTGGGTGATGAGGGCGTCCAGGTCCAACACGGACGACAGGCGGCAGTACAAACTGATAAACTTCTCCTTGTAGGTGCAGAAGTGCACTGAGGACACACAAACCGGCACCACGGAGGCGAGATGACACAATTGCCGTCAAGTTTGGGCATTATTTTACATCGCACGCTCCAGTCAGAATAGCGAGTGGCACGCCTTCCGTGTAGTACCACTTCCTACCACAAGGTGCTAAGCAGCACTGAGCTGCACCGGGAGACGCGCGGAGTAATTAACAGCAGGATGAAGAAGCAGAACGAACTTGTCGGATGATAAAAATCCTGTCGTCGCGGTGATGGATTGTTCGATTAATGGTTTCCACCCAGGAGTCCAAACTTGGTTTACCGAGCTCAAACATCTGCAGCGGCAGGTGCAGGAAGCCCGAGAGCGGCGTGTAGGGGTTGGACTGGCCAGGGGCCGAGCAGACGTCATCGGCGGCCGGCAGCAGCAGCAGGAAGCAGACGCCGTGACCCAGCTCCACCACTTCCTGGCTGTACAGGCGCAAGTGACGGGCCTGCCCGCAGGAAGTCCGCTTGTCAGGGAGCGAGTCGCCTCAATCTCGGCCAATTTATTTGATGATGAGCCGGCAGGGGCACCTGGTGCAGAGGTAGGTTGAGGTTCTTGAGCAGGGTCTTGATGGCCGTCTGGAGCTCGTAGTAGAGCAGAGGCGCGTGGCTTTCGGGCCTGGGCCGCGCCTCCTCGCCGCCGTCCTCGCCGTCCGGGTCCTTCTCGCCGGCGGCCGACAGCGTGCGGATCCAATCCCACTCCTCCCTGAAAAGACGAAACGAAAGGCGTCCCAGTCAAACCAAATGACATTTGATGGGTCAAAAGGGCATCCTGGGCACGAGTCAATATTCAGGGAAACTTGATTTCTCCATCGCAGCGCAGTGAGCGAGTGGGTTGCACGCCTGCCTCGCAGTTCCAATTCCCTGAGCTGTCGATGCTGACCGCACATTTTTTTGTCCCTCACTCCCTTCTTTCTTCTATAAACGTCTGTCCTCGCGCGCTCGCTCGTGCGTTCGTCCGTGCGCATCCTGAAGGACAATGCGACAAAACAGTTGTAGGTTTCCGTCTCCAGGTGGCAAATGAACAGACGGAGTGTTCCGGAACATCGCGTTCTGAAAAGTGACGAGGAGGAGAAGGTCGCGATGCCTCATCCGGGGGCGGGGGGGGGGGGGGGGGGGGGGGGGGGGGAACGACGACGACATGATGATCACGGTGGAAGGGATGCCGTGTGCCAAACGATGACCTGCAGGCTGTTCGGACTTCCAAATAACTCGCATGCACATGACCAACACGAAGTCCTCATTCGACCGGCGGCTCACAAATCTGGCTATGTTCCCTTAGCTCGCCCAAAAGAGAAAGAGTGACTCCCGCCCTTCCCGCCACCTACCTGGACACGTTGGCGTTTTCTCGCACGCGGGCGTGACACAGCATGTTAGGGTTCCTCTGGGATACCAGGACCCGAATCTGGTCCACGGAGCTGCTGAGCTTCAGGTAGCCTAGGTAGAGGCCCGGCGCCAACCGCTGGCTGCTGCGGCGCTGGTACGCCACGATGTCCTGCACCGGGGCACGACAAGGAAAAAAAATGGGCTTCTTTCAAGAATCCAAAAATGTTACGAGTAGCTGTATTCCTTTTAGCGATCAGGATTGAGACAAGGGAAATATTTGGCGGGCACCTGCAGCGTGATGATGAGGACGTCGAGGGCGTAGGGCTCCTCGGGCGTGGACAGGGACTTGCGCTGACTCTGCACTTTGGTCACCTGCATCCACTTGCCACTGGGGAGCGCGTGCTGTCCGTCGGCGTCGCGCACCGTCACCAGCAGCACGTTGCCGTGGCGATCCTTGATCGGCTCGTAGTGGGCGCGGCCCAGGTTGTGCGTGCCGAGCAAGTTCTGCAGCTGCCCGGCGGCGCTCAGCATCTTGTGGCGCGCCTGCAGCGTGGACGACGACGACGTGGACACCGACGTGCTCTGGCGGAGCCACCGCACGTCCTCCCACATGCACGACAGCTGCGACACAAGCACACCTTCGGTCAAACTATGTCGACAGATGCCACATGGAGGTGGCAAAGCGCCGCTTTGCTCGATACGAAACTCCTCGACTCGCTTCAACATAGTTGCTTGGCACCGGGATGGCGGCAGGCCGACCTTAGTGAACCAGAGGAAGTCCTGCATGAGGGAGCTGCTGTAGGAGTCGTCCACTTCCACAATGGGGATCTGGTCCTCGGCCGTCACCAGCAATTTGTCCTTGTGGTAGAAGACGGCCGCCAAGTAGATGCCCCTGAGGCAAACGGCAAGAAAGAGGAAACCTCACAAATGCTTTCATGCGTCCGTCCACGTAGGGCTTGAACCTCGTAAGACTTTTTAGTAGTCGACGACCAATGTAGGAAAAGTCGGAGTGAAGTCGATTAATCAGTGACATCACTGATAGTTTTTAAGCCCAGTACAGCAGTCCCCTTACATGTATTAGATATCGGTAGAGTATCGGTTGACTCAACATGAATGACGTGTCATATACCAATCAAGGACAAAACATAAATCAGCAACTTTTGACGTTTGCGACGCCACCGGGTCAAACGAGAGCCGAAACAAACCTTTTCAGTGTCTTCACAAACTTGTTGGAGGAGTTGAAAAGATGTTTGAGGCTTCGGGAGACGGACTGCTTCCTGCTCGTGTTCTGCAGCTTGGAAGCATCTGCAGCAAAAAAAAAAAAAAAAAAGACAAACGGAAAACATCCCAACTGATTTCTTTTGTAGAGTTTGCGTGCATTTTCACGAGGTCGTCGCGGCAGGGTCACTCTCCCATGATGGCCCGTCTGACGGGACGTGAGCTTATCGGGGTCGGGCAGTCTCTATCTTTTCTCCTTCCTCGATCGCCCGTCGCGGCCCGCGGCCGCTCAGCGATGCCAATCTCCAAAACCACAGCAGACCTTTTGAGCCGGGCTAATTAAGCGTCACATAATTAGCGTCCTGTAAACGGACATCAGATGTCTGATGCTCACAAGCCAAGCGCGGACAGATGGCGGTTCGCAATATGGTGGACCTTATCACTGAGCGACTAAAAAAAAAAAAAAGTCTTTCAAGTTCTGAAAGGTACGAAGATAGCTAACATATTGACTGGAGCGGCTTTTGGAAGCCAGCGAAAATAGGATCAAGCATCAACGTTATATCAGGGCACATATGCGAAAGGTAGGTGCATCAATGACTGATCCCTGAGGAACACCGCATTTCAACGTAGATGTTTTATGAAGGAGGATCACGTGTGGAACAAGCAGTTAACAGCTTCAAATTGTATTTCTTTGTCCCGCCCATCACATCCAAACTTCTTGATTTGGGAACGTCGTTTCGAAACATTCACACGACATTTAGTCGGAGCACACCAGATATGCCGCCGTTCGACTACAACGCAAAATGACAACACTCGCAAGGAGCTTGAATAACGGAGGGGCAGACAGGCTTCCTTTTTCTATTTTTTTTTTTTTTTTTGACTGAGGGATGGAAGCTGCCACCGCCACCCACTCACGAGCAGACCTCCCGACATGACGACCAACAAGCGGCAACCAGACCAAGAACAAAGTGCAGCGGTTGTCAACGACATAAACAACTTCGCGCCTCCCCTCTCATTAATCAAGCGCAATGATGTTTTTCTGGCGTCGCCCTCCAACGCAAACTCATTTCTTTATTTAGTCCGAGTGAGTGCACAGGAGGGCCCCCGTGCACTGCTGTCACATTATCCACTTGTCAAAGCCGCTCACCGCTCGAGAGAGACTTTTTAAAGGCTCCCTTTCGGGCTGACATAGCAACCTACGTTAATGTCTGTGTGTGTGTACGCGCGCGCTTCAGCGGCCGAAGCCTCGGGCGTCCCGCCAGGTCGTCTGTTGAAAATGTTTCATGTAAGTGTGAACTGCTGCGCCTGACAGACTGAGTCAATATGTGTAAACTCGCCGTATACCCGTCTGACTCAATGACTGGATATAACCAGTAAACCATCATCGCGACAATCCAAAGATTTCCATTTCAACAGGAGCCTCTTGTGAGTGTGTTCATTTTGCATTGTCCGTTTGACTGTTGGGCCCATCAATTAAAAAAATAATAATAAAAAAAAATCAAAGGGCATCGGCAACTGCGCATCTCCTTGCCCACATGCCAGGGCATCACTGTACCCGAACTGCTTCATTTACTTTTTTTCATTGCACAAAAAAAAGGACCAAACAGGGGGTGGTGACTGGAAAAACTCAAAACGAAAAGTTGAGTTTGCAGCGTATGAAGAACCAAGTGGTGGGGTGTCGCTCACCTCCGCAGCAATAGTGCGAATGCGTGGCTCGGACTTGCTGGAGCAGGCGCTCCATAACCTCCACGTGGCTGCGCCTCCTTGGCTCCCGCCCGTCGCTCTCTCGCCAGTCTGACGTCAAATGGAAAGGAAAAAAAAAAAAAAAGAGAAAGGCTCCATTTGAAAAGACGTAAAATGTGAGTTATAAAGCTCATTTTCATTGACAATGTCATTTTCAAAACTCCTGCACTGCACACCTGCGGGGAAAAATTTGGTGTACCCTGTGGAAATGGGATTTCATTTCCCTCATGGGATGGATAAAGGAACCAACTAGCTACAATGGCTGAACTACCTGCAGTGCATTTCCGACCTAACAGACCCACCCTCTGTATGTACACTCCACTCCCTTACAGAGTGGCGCGCTGAGCGAAGCGACATTGTGGATGGCATTTCGAGTGGAAAATTCAGCGGCTTACTGAAGAAAAGAATCAGCTCATTAAATCAGTTCAATTTAGTGCCTTGACTGTGTGTGTGTGTGTGTGTGGGCGCGCGCATTTAGTGACAATCCCTGAGGTGGATGTGCTGGCACGGCGGCTCACAGTCCTCTTTCCATCTGTTCCACTTGGACATTAGAGGAGTGCAAAAACAGTCGCCCACACACTTTGGTCCCTCTCTGCTGCTACTGACACACACACGCAGGCACTCGCAGCTTCAATGCACATTGACACACACATACACATTCAGTGTATATACACACCACACACACACACAACGTGCAGATAGCAAAGTGTGTTTCCTGTTTTGGAAGCCGTTAGCGCAGTGGAGGATGGAGGCCCAACGTACTGGAAGGAGCGGCAGACGGCGGCAAGGAGCACGCGGGCGGACCCCAGCCCTTCATGTTGTAGGCCGACACTCGCACAAAGTACAGGCGACCCTGCGGCACAATACCAAATGTTCAGTGGCGATTCGCAGGATGCGGACGGTTTTCGAGGCGCAGGGGGGGCGGGGGCGAGGAGCAGAGGTGGGACAAAGTCACCGTGTGCAAGTCACAAGTCGCTCTCAAGTCGTACAAAGTCAAGTTCGGTCTTTCGGACATTTTGAACAGCCGAGTTCCAAGTGCTAAAGAGTCCCCCCCGCATCTTGAGTGAGGAGGATTTTGGTGGGCGAAGTTGGTGCTTGATGCGGCCGTTACCGTGCTGAGGTTGCTGATGGTGCATTTGAGAGTCTGCAGGTTCTCCAGCAGCATCTCTCCAGCCAGGAGCGAGAAATCCTTCAAGCAACTCCATTCCACTGCGCACACACACACACACACACACACACACACCTGGCCGATCACGCATGAATCAGTTTACACAAAACGCTATTCAAATACTCGACATTCAATGACTAATCTTCCTTTTGTGTGCACACGTGCACCCTTTGTGGCTTCCGTTCTCGACGAAATTTCGAAATCTCCGAGAAATGGCAAGGCCATGAGAATGT
>CAAKHF010017044.1:0-48813 GCA_901007745.1 Hippocampus kuda
AAATTCTAAGTTAATGATCATTTGCAAAGAAAATTATATATATGTTACATATATATATATATATATATATATATATATATATATATATATATATATATATATATATATATATATATATATATATATATATATATATAAAAAATAAATTATATAACGCTTGGTACTACTGCACAAATGTAAAACATAAATGTAAGGGCAGCACCTTACATTTATGTAAAGACTCTTCCTACTTATTGTATATGTCGTAAGATGTTATTTGGGTTACAGTTGCTTGGAACTGTACTTGTGTGGCTCAAACTACCCGAGACAAAATCATTGTTTTTTTTTTGGTTGGTTCTTTGCTTTTTACAAACTTGGCCAATTAAGATTATTTTGATCTAATGGCGACAGCCGGTGTAAAAACTCACAAGACTTCCTGGCACTTACAATGGATTTAATGGAAAACCAGAAATTTAAAAAAAAAAAAAAAAAAGATGTATGTGTATAAAAACAAAGCACTTTATTACAATTAGGCTGGAAAAAAACAATGAAAACACAACTACTTTACAAGTACAAATGTTTCTTTTTCACTGATATTTACATTTTCTTTGACATCAATTTAAAAAAAAAAGGATTCATGAGGAAACCCAAAGTACTAACATACATGTTTACAGTGTATTTGTTGGAATAAAAAAACAAACTAATAACTGAAGGAACGTGCACTACTCTCCATTCAGTATCTAAACACAACAAAGGAATTTGACATGCAAGGGACTATTTAAGAATTCACATATTGAACAACCCCAAATCAATACACCTCAAATGTCCGCTACGGTCTCTTGGTCAGGCTGAAGGCCAGACGATGACTGCGTTGCGCTTTAGAGGAAGTTCTTGAGTTCATTTTTAGCAGGGTTATTTTTGTCTTTGTATTCAAACATTTAGAATTTCATGAACAAAGAAGTTTGAATCGCGCCAGGTTGGACTTCCAAACAAAATGCTATTTAAATATTCCAAACAAAACGACATTTAAATATTGGAACACATATCCCGACAGACAGAATTGTGTCTATATGGTTATTATGGGTGGAGCTCTGCAAAAGATGATTAGTGCAATCCGTCTGCACTGCGGGGAAATACTTGGATTGATTTCACTCGCCCCCTAACTGCTTCCCCCGCTGGGCTTGGCAGGTGGTTTGGCCCTTATGCCTCCCTGGCGAGCTTGACCTTTGGTAGGCTGTTGGGACTGAACGGGCTGGGGCGCAGAGGATTCTTGCTGGGCGGGGCTGTGGGCAGGTGGCGTCTGGATCTGCGGCGAGGCGGCCGCGGTGACCACCTGCTGTTGTATCAGCTTCTGTTGAACAACTTGAGCTGTGGTGGTGCCAGCCGGAATCATCTGCACCTGGGCGGGCGCTGACGTGGTTAGCGTTACGGTTTGAGGCTGCGTTTGGATCTGAGATGGAGGAAGACGCATGCTTACACTCTGCACTCAACACCTGCCTGCGCTTTTACACAAGCAAACATGAGCTCTCAGACACACACATTTGCTTATTCGGTTCAGTCCAGGCCACATGCCTTGTACGGTTTTAAACACAAATACACTAACTCACACACGCATGCTAACAAACAAGCACACACTGTTGTGCAAACATACACACACACACACTCTCTCTCCAATGCACGTACATACTCAATCTGACTTGCTCTAACACGCGCACTTACATTCGCCCACTATTAACGTACTCACGCTCGCTCGTTCTAACATAGACGCAGACATCCACCTCATTCTCTCACTCATTACCTTGCTCTAACATACACACTCGCTCTAAAATACTCATTCTAACTCACTCACTCACACTCAAGCAGACGCCATCTTGAATGAGACATCTTACCTGCTGTGGCGAAGACACAATTTGCTGAATGTTAGCCACAGTGGGCGGCTGCTGCACTATTTGTGGAAGCTTTGCCACCTGCTCCAAAATAATAACAACGTCAAACGTGAAAACCACATAAAGGGCAAAAATACCCAAAAGGTTGTTCACACATGTTATCCTGAAGTACCTGGATTTGCTGAGGCCCTGTAGGTTTCTGGGTTTGGGCAATGGATGTGGTAAAGAACTGGGGCTTGATCCCAGGTTGAAGTTGGGTGGTGGTAGTGTAGGTCACCTTCTGTTGCTGTTGGGTGGGCTGGGCAGCCTGCACCGTAACCTGCTGCGTCCCGATCTAAGGGAATTGCCATAACCAAAGGTATGCATTGGATATAAGAAGTCTACACACCCTTGCTCAAATGCTAGATTTTCTGTGATTTTAAAAAAATATAGACAAAGTCATTTCAACTCAAGGGGAAAAAATGAACTTAAGTGAGAAGTAAAAACAAACGAGATAATGTGGTCACACAGGTGTGCACACCCTCTAACGGAAAATGGGCCTTTGATTCACCCCAAATTTTCAGAAGGCTTTTCCTGACACGTTTGGAGTCGCATCTGCAGACTGCCTCCGCATCAAAGGGAACTCACTGTTCAAAGGTACCAGGTAGGAGGGAGGTACAAAAGAACTTTGAAGGCCTTAATTACCAGGGGTGGGAATTCTGTCAGTTCCTCACTGATGGACGCTCCCTTTGCTGATGAATAATAAGAAATTCAATTTTAAAAAAAATCAAGGGGGACTAAGCACCGACAGAAGTTTGTTTTTGTCTGTCAGTGTAATTAGAATTAACAGAGTCAAGTAGATGGACAGGCAGCCTCTAGCATGCGCACGGTGTACTTAATAATTCAATAGATTGGCAACGAGGTGGATGTGAAATGTATGCCAGTGTATGTGTGTGTAAAGATCTTTGGGCAGACGGTGTGTGATGTAGATACACTGATATAGCGCACGCCATTTGCCATTTTAATCGCAATGGATTTTTCATCTGTTGGACTATACATTTTCTTTTCTTTTGGAATGACAGACCGGTGAAATTTACTGACAGAAGTGTGTTTAAAATAACATAACAGACCGATGATTACCGTTTGGTTCAGCTTGAAAAAGTGATGGATTGACGATGACAGACAGATGCCCAGGCCGCACACAAATGACAGACCAGAAAAATTGAGTAAATTGCTCAGCTCTGATAAGTACCACAGGATATGAGGAAGACAGCCATCGTCAAGTGGGAAAAATATGGCACAACGGTGACATGACCCGAACTGAACGTCTCTCCGAAACGAATGAAAAGATGAAGAAGAAAACTGTCAAGAGGTTCACAGTGATATTGAAGTCACTGCAGGATTTTCTGGCAAGTACTGGCAGTATAGTAAATATGACAATAACCACCCATCATCATGTTTGGGCTTTAGGGTAGGTGGCTTTACCTTACTAAGGGAAAAAAGAAAACACACTTGAAGTCTCCCAAATGCATATGAGGGGGTCATCTCAACTTTTGGCGCAAAATTCCCAAAATTAACTTGGGCACAAAAACAACACTACTTTTCACAAAATAAAGTTGAGGTCGAACTTTTGGCTGACAAGTTATTGAATCAATTTCAAGCCTTTGAATTGTATCGTATCAGATCAGATCATTCCAAATAAACCAACATGGTCTTTGAATTAAATTGTCTACTTTGAAGCATGATACTAAGTGAATCGTTGATAAAACGAATCATTTAACTCCTTCGGTTTACACTTTATAAAACCATGTTATTCCTTTAACTTCTCTTGTCTTTAAATGACGGTGCTCTTTTTCCTTTTCAAAAACATGTAAATAAATAAATAAATAAATAAATAAATAAAAATTGTTTCGGGCAGGGATGCATGAATGGCACTTCTATTCAGTTCAACTGGCGAAAACTGACATCGAAACTTGGTCATGGAACAAGTGAAAATCATTTGCTAGCACTAACTAAAGCAGACGCAAAGCACTGTATCAGCAGAATCTGCGTTGCTTAATTGATGCAGACCTTGTTTACCTTCTGCTGCACCGTGGCCTGTCCTTGTTGTGGCTGCCCTGCCTTCTGCTGGGCTGCCTGAACGGCCGCCTGCTGCTGCTTCTGCATCTGAAGCAGCTGCTGCACCTGCATCTGTGGGAAGGACGGTGTCAGCACAGGACCACCTGACCAAGGAGAGAAAAATGGATTTAGAAGCCGGTGGGTGACAGATTGCAAGCATAATAGGCCGACAGCGTCCTGAGTCTGAAACATACCTGTTTTCTGGGCTTGGCCAATGGCCACACTGATGCCAGCTACAGTGACCGGCAGTGTGGTGACCCCAGCAGATGACACCACAGCCGGTACGGAGACAACGGGAGGCTTGGTGAGGGTCATCTGGGCCGTCTGGCCTGCCTGGGCTTGAATCTGACCCTGGGTGGGTACTCGGGTCTGCGACAACAGATGCGTGATGTCACGTTAGTGTGTGCGAGCGTGTTCCATGCGAAGGTACTCATGGTATATCATTTACCAAATACAATCAATAGGACATTACATAATAGAAGATATTGAGCAACAAAATGAGGAACTACCAAACTTCGGCAAAACTGCCCCCAGGATCAAAGTTGGACAGGAAAGACTGGGTAACTCTAAACAAATCAAGGACAAAGGTTGGGAAAACTAAAGACAATCTTCACAAACGATGACTCGACACCAACCATGACGGTCCATGTGGAGAACGATCAATGAACCAGTTCCTTTAAGTGAGTTAACTGGATCCTTATTTAAGGAAACAAATGATTCTGCCCTCTAATGGATTAAGTTTTGCTGCGACAAAATAAATGATAATGATCTCAGTTTTAAAGGTGAAATCAAGTCTAAAATGTCATTTGCTTTTTCTCTCCGACTAGTTGGGGGGGGACAGAACTTATTACTGCAAAGAACATTTTGGACTTGAGTTCCCCTTTAAGTACTTTGCTGGCCTCTGTACATCATTACAAATCCCTTTTAAAAGTGTTGGGAGGGTGCTTTGCAAAAATGATTTGAGGATTTTCTATCCCCTGCAAAAAGCAGCATTAAAAGAATAAAAGCATTTTGGGTTTAAAAATAGGCCGTACATTTTGGAAATGTGTGTGCTCCCTGGTCATTGTATTGCCCGCAACTGAGTTGTACTGGTTGTTTTAGATGTCGGGCCCCTAATCGGAGCAGATTCCATCAGTTCATGCAACAATAAGCTTTAGTTAGGCTGGAGCTGTCCTAACCATGTCTGAACGCATAAAATGACCTGAATGAATGAGAATAATCACATGCACGACATAATGCAAAATGACACAAGCTGCCAAAGTGACAGACACACTTTATGCCAGCATCAAAGGATGAACTCTGAATGTGATTTTCATGACATTTTTCTGACTGGAAGGCCTGATGAGAAATGGACATTATTGTTGAGTTAGCTGACTGCCAGTTTAAGCAGAAAAGACTGCAGCTGCATCAAAGTTTTGTCTTACTGCTTTGAGTGTTTCAGTATCATGACATCAGATGATATGCATCCCTGCGGATGACAGAGCTCAAGAGTTGGTTTTGTCGCTAGTTTTACTGAAGGTGTGCAATATGGACAAAAAAATGACATACCAATACAGGGAATTTTGCATCCCCATAATGATCTATATCCCGATAGAGCATTTTTTCTGAAGATTGCGAAACATTAATCAACATTTTCTGGGATCTTTTCTTCATTTCTTATTAAATCCCTGTTCTATACAGGCCACACAATAAAATGGAAATGATCTTTATAAAAAACAAAATAAAATACAAATATCCAGCTACCAAATAAATCCAATGGAAAAAAAAAAAAGAAATCCCAATCACGCAAATTTATTGGGGGAAAGGAAATGACAGCATTCCTCTAGCAGTGATGAGAGAAATCTAATGATAGATGGATTACAGACGGAAATGACCTTTCTACTAAATCTAGTGCAATGCATGGTTATATTGCCTAACTCCACATAGAATAAGATTAAGATATCCTTTATTTGTCCCACACTGGGGAACTTTACATATACTGTATATAAGAATAAGAAACATTTACCAGTCTGGCCACCTGGAGGTTGGTCACTGTGGTGCCGGTCAAAACAGAACCAGGTCTTGGCGCCGCCACTGTTGCTAGCTGAGGACTGGCTTGAGCCGCTTGTGTCGGCTGCACGTGGGCCTGCTGGGCACCTGCAGCTTGTTGTCCCTGAGCTGCGGCTGCCGCGACAGCTGCAGCGACTTGCTGTTGCTGCTGCTGTTGTTGCTGGAGCTGCAACTTATGTTTGTGCATCTTCAATAACTCCTGTCAACACAAAGCCTTATCGTTAAACCCCAAACCCTCTGTTATTTTCATACATGTCACAGCAATCTTAAAATAAAACATTTTTTATTTTTTAGTTGTGTTTTACCTGGGGTTTGCTTACAGCTTTGATCTGAGGAGAGCCAGCCTGCTGCTGTTGAAGCTGTTGTTGCCGAAGCATCTGCAGGTGAGCCGGGGTGAGAGCTTTTCCTTGTGCAAGCTGCATTCCTGTAGCTTGGAAGAGCACAGAACGTTGAGATCAGTCAAAGAGCATGAAATACGGGAAGGGAGGGCTTATTTTTCCACAAATCTACATTGTCCCCAGATAATGAGTTTGCAGCAATGTCATTCGGGCAAACAGTACAGCAAAGAAACACTACTACGAAATACGAAAGACGCAAAAAATCGATTAAAATCATTGCAATAAACTGATGAAATCTATTAATTTCCCAGCCTTATCGGAAGGGTTAAAAAAAAAGTGATTCTGAATCCACTTCATTACCGGGTGTGACTTGAGTGACAAGTGGGCGAGTCTGAGCTTGGACTGGGCTCAGAGTGGTTGAAACTACAGCAGATGCGGTTACTGGAGTAACTGCACGAACACCCTGTCCTGTCGCTATGGCAACCACTTCAGCAGGGGCAGCAGCTGTAACGGCTCTTTGTTGTGCGTGGACCACCTGTGCTCCGCCGGCTGGACCAGCAGGCTGAACAACAAACACGGCTCATATTAGGACATCTTTTTCTACAGTGTGACATTTGTGTCATCATCATGACTCACAGACAGGGTGCCTGGTATGACTGGAGATGCCAGACGTTTGTTGGCTTGGAAGGGGCTTGGAGGCACTCCAGCAACCGTGTTCACAATCACATTTCCCCCAACAGCGGCTGCAAGACGAGAACAAGGGCAAGAAATCAACTATGGGAAATGCCAAATGCTCTTTCGGTGAATCAAGTGTCTTACACACCAGCCTGGATGGTTGTGCCGGCTGTGGCATTTTTGATGGCTCCAGCCTGAAAAAGTTAAGAGATAAGAGATAAGAAAACCTTTATTTGTCTCACACTGGGGAAATTTGGCAAGGTACGTAAAGACAGCTGCACGTTTTGGATCTTACTCAAGGGGCCAATTGTGAAGGAGGATTCATGAATTGAGTCTCACCAGAACAGCTGCATTAGGAACTGCAGCAGCTCCAGTCACTGTGGCAGCCTGTTGGACCTGAGCCTGAGCCTGGGCAGCAGCAGGGGTCTGGGTCTGGCTGGGTGTAGTCTGGCCTTGGGGAGCTCCAGCCTGCTGCTGCTGCTGTGCCAGCTGCTGAGCCTTGATTAATCAATGAAACGGCTAAGAATAATTTGGACCCCTTAAATTAACTCATTCACTCCCAAAGACGTTTTTAAACGTCTTTTCAGACTTGGTCCAGAATTGGCTGGTACTGAATGAGTTAAAAAAACTGCTTTTTTTTTTTTCAATTTGACAGTGGTTGCTGCATATAACAGAGCTCTTGAAGTATTACATTAATGATTGAACAAAATAATCATTTTGTTGTCGCAGCCCTACAAATCATCAAATATGGAAAGTTTTCATTTGTCAATAATTCGGACAAGTACCTTTTTTTCTTTGGCGATCCTCTCGGCACGTTGAGATGCCACCTGAATGGGGGGAAGGGGCTTGTCGTAGCTTATCCCACTGTTTGAAACAAATGATTCTCACATTTTGCGCCGTCTTGTTAGATCCAGATGTTAAAAGATAAATTGCAACAGAAAGCCTACCTTTCTGCCAAAACAGAAGCATGTTTGGGATTCTTCTGGAATGGATTCATGCCTAGCCTGTAAATGAAGTGTATTTTAACACCTGTACTTTCAAAGATTTCAATCAACACTGCGATGGAAAAATATGTGAAACAAAATGCCTTTCCCTCCGCATATTTAATCATACATTCCCTAAGTTAATTTGAATGAAGCTGTACTCACAGAGGCTTGATGGGCGGGCTCCTCTTACTCGCGATAATTTTCATGAGCTCAAAGCGGCTATTGTAGAGCTGAATTTGAGTGGCGTTGTCATCTTGTGTGTAGATCTGACAGGTCCTTAGAGGACGGCTGTTCTTAGACTAAGTGTGAAAAGACGCACACCACACAAAAAAAACAAGTTTAGTGAACCTAATAAACCAAGAGAATAAAAAGAAAAAAAAGGATATAGCACCTTGTAGATGCTCTTTGTTTTCTTCTTCGGGTTTGCCTCATACATCAACTGAAAAATGGTTACAGATATTTGTCAGAAAATGACACAAGGTGGTTTGATCGTACAGTTGACCAGACAGGACTACCTTGCCCTCTTCTCTGGGAATGATGACGTTCTCGTAGCGGTTACGACACTGCTTGGGAGAGCGATAGATGCGACTGCAGGAGTTCACAACATCGCTAACCAAATCCCAGTTGGGCGTGTGAGCAGGAGACACAATCGTCAGATTCAGGGGCAACTCGAGTAGTTGTTTCACAGCCTGCAACAAACAATTAGTGTTGGCGTTTGAATAAGCGTAAAACTTCACTGTCTTTTACCAAGTTTGCACAAGACAGTTCTTCAGGAAAGAGGGTAGTGGCGCGAATACCTGAAGCAGAGCCCAGTCTTCACTGATGAGCCACTCGGGGTTGTCTTGACCAGCCTCCATGGCGGGTTTAACCAGTGAGGGCAGAGGCTTGGCGAAAGGTGCCTGCTGCTTGAGAGAAAAGTTCTTTTTCTGGTCTTTCCCTTCTCTGCGAACCTTCAGCATGCTGGCTTTTTCGAAAAGGGAGCGTGGGGGAATTACTGTTTCCCCATGGCCCTTCTTCTTCTTCCTAGCTGCTGCTGAAAAAAAAAGGTTTGTTTGACAGGGTACAATTTAGTGGTGAAAGAAGGCATCAAAATGCTGCAGAGAAACTGGGGCAAATGTGATCTGTGAAGCTTCTTCACTCATTTATTCTGCAGTTATTAATTTCCACTATTAAGGTGACCTTTAATCTGTACAAATCAACAGATTTTTTTTTTATTTTTGAGAGCGGAAGGAGGATGTGGCGGTGTTCATAACTAACCAATCACATTCAAATTCATGTGTATATGCTTGTAGCAGACGTATGCGCATTTTCAGCATGACGTCTTTGATCACTGGTTAAAAGACATTTTGATTTGCTCCTCTTTCATCTATAACTGCTTCAAACAACAAAGTGTATGCAGAAAAAGTGGAGCGTATTTTCCGCACTAAAAGGCGCACTGGATTATTAGGCGCACCTTCAATGAATGGCCTATTTTGTATTTTTTTTTCATATATTGCACACACCGGACTATAAGGCGCAATCTACAATACATCCAATAGATGGCGCTACAGCCCTTCATCTGACTCATGACCACCTCCAAAAAAACGTAAATTAACGATTATTTCAATGAAACTACGAAAATTGAAAATACAGTAATGCATCAAAACAGAACATCTATATAATTGCTAATGCTTTATTTATATTGCACTTATATTGAACTGTGTACAGTTCTTCTGAAACATTTATTTTGTGCAATAATACACTTTATTTCCCCACCCAATCTTGCTGCTGTAGACTGGTGCGCCTTATAGTGCGGAAAATACGGTATTTTGTAATTCTATGTTAACTGTTCTTTTGATGGTGGCGCGGGCACCCGCAGCGGCTCCTCTCTCTCCTGAGGAATGTAATTTCATCTGTGCTGTATGATGCACATGTAGAAACATTTGACAATAAAGTTGACTTGATGTTAAATGGGCGTCTGCACACAAATACCACCCTTTAAATGGTCTCTGACTAACCCAAATAATTTCAGTTGCACTAGTAGGATTTTCCTGGAGGTTTAGTGCCAACACTGACTTCTATTTTGAATTGTTCATAAATACTGTTCTACAGCCCCAGTTCCAGTTGAAGAAAAACACAAAAGGAAAAAAAAAATAATTTGAGTTTTATAGCTTGATGTCAGAACGGTGGTAAAAAAATTCTAATTGATTTTTTGGGTGGCTCTTCCCCCCCAGAGCAAAATAAAATGATATTTGAACAGTGGTACATGTTCTGTAGACTTTTGATATGATACAAGTCAACTGTTTGGTGAGACACAAACGACACTTTAGTGTCTCACACTCTATGTAGTGTTGAATAAAGCTGTAGAGAGTAGCATGTATACAGGGACCAGTACCTGAGGGGTCCAGTTTCAGTCTCTTGTGCTCCTTGCGGATGTAGATGGGAGGAAGCTTGGCCTCAGGAATGGGGGTGGTGTCATACATCAGACACATTACGGAGTCTATATAAATATCATTATCATCCTGTGGTGGTGTGGGTGGAGTCCAAACCTATGTTGTGATCACAAGAAAAAAATGTACAAATGAAGAGAATCCCAGGGGTGGGGTGAAGGGGCAGCATATGCCCTCTTAAAAAAAAAGGCATCTTGATTGTTGAAAACAACAACACAAAAACCTCCTACATAAATTATCATCTCTTACCGGCATGATTTCGGTGTGCCCATCCTCAGCAGTGAACACATACTCCTAATAAAAAAAAGTTTGACAATAGTGTTAAACATAGGTTGTAAAAACAGGTTGTGAAAAGTAAGATTCAATGACCAGCCACCATATTGTAAGCATCTTCTCTTGTGTAGGTGAAAAGCTCTTCAGCTCCCTCCATCAGATGCTGATCCTGCTCCTCCTCTTTCAGTTTCTGCAGCTGCTGCAGCTCCCAGCCTCTCTTAGAACACTCCAATCGCTCCTGAGCAAAATGTCACAAATGAGTTACTTGGCATGTTCACAAGCACTAGACATAATTTGATCTTTATCCAAACTATGTTCACCTCCACACCACTAGGTAGCAAAGATGCTTCTTTAACTTTTGCAACAAGGAGGTTGTCAGTTGTTCCTAGTTAAAGCCCAGTGCACACAAAAGACAGTCGGCCGTTTAGTCTGGATCTTGCCCCTTGCTAAACAAGGATGACAAAACTGCAGACTATCTAATGTTTTATCAGACAATCTTCTGGTCTGAGGTGCGTTAAATGTGAATTTCTTCGGATTACAGGGTCCAAAAATGGCTCAGGTCAACTATCATATTTACAGCCAAAAATCTTAAGAGTTTGGGGAAAGCCGACGTCTGTGTGACGAATAGAATTTAGCAAATCAAAGAAGCGCAATGCCTGAGGAACACGGAAGTGACTGCAAAGAGAAACAAACATGTCCGAGCCGATGGTTTTTGTATAGAGGTGGGTTCCCCAGGAGGCACGATTCTTTCTAAAACACTCAAGAATTATCGGCGCAACACATGTAGATTCTGTGTGATCATGTGAGATTTATGTCTCTTTTTTCCAGATCAGTGGTGGAAAAGAATCTTTGTGTATGGTATTCTGTATTGAGATTACTGGATCACACAACACTCAATGTAACCAAAACTGTCCAAGCCCTGATCCGCCTCCATTTGCACCCCGCCACAGAAGTGTTGTGTATGAAAATAGAGCCCCTTAGTTTGAAATGTGGGCCTTATAAAGTAAGCAATGACTTAGTCCGTCATACGGCAACAGGTGGATACAAAAGTTCTCGAAGACTGGACTTGGGCACCAATGTGACAGACCCATTTTTGTTCTACGTCATCAAAAGCTGTGCATGCATCATTGGCTCAAAACGATGGGAGAAATGTGTGTGTGTGGCTGTGAAGATTGTGTGTGTGTGTGGAGTGATACACTTTGAATGGTTTCCAACTATAATCAATAATCCTTGCTGCTGCATGTATGGGTGTATGAATTGGAGAAGAAAGGAGTTAATTTTTTTCTCAATTCCACAAGGAAACAGGCCATTTCAGAAACACCCAAGGAGCATGTGACTGCAAGCTATTAAGCGCACAGAATGAACCGAGGATATAGTCAGGAATGCCTACGTTTGTGGTGCCCATTTCAAATCTGTTATCCTGGCTATTTTATTTAACATCTATGTTTAGAAATGTTGAATAAGTGGTCAGTAAATGTGGATTAATGTCAAGGTGTTTGCTATTAGTGCCAGCTAGTAACTGGTAGTTAACTTATTTACCTATGATGAGCTTTGGTGCACACTAGCTTCCTCTTTTAAGTCAACTGCCTTATTGTTCGCAATGTCTACCTTCGCCGTTTTCCCCTGGGCATCCTTGAACACCTCAGCACATCCCATCGAGATCATCATCACAATATTTTGACCCGATTCTCAGTTCCCTTTTATGTAATATAACAAGCAACAAAAGAAACTAACAGACTAGCTGGCTACATTACTCACCCTGCCATGCAAACAGAGTAAGCTGTGAGTGTAGTTCTCCCTTCTGCTGACGATGTCCCAAGAGGGCTCGCAGATTTTCTCTACTGCAAACACTAGTAGGCTTCTCCACTAAATAAAGATGAATATCCATCCGACCACTGGACATCAGGCCACTTTCTAACATCTTCCTCGCACTCTGTAATTCCATAAGGATCGGATCTGGCAACGTTAGTTTTTTTTAGGATAATTCCATAAGGATCGGATCTGGCAACGTTAGTTTTTTTTAGGATAATTTTCGCAATCCTTAACTCGGCTTGTGTAAAAATTAACAAACCCTGCCGTTATTTCTGCGGCAACAGCATCCTGATTGTGTCATCTTTGTTAACAAAATGGGAATGGGTCTATATTTGACATTAATTTAATCCCATTTGAAGCATGACACAAAGTGGGCGTTTGTGGACGGTTCATTCATTACGTGCAGCAATGAGGTGACGTCATCTTTAGTAATTGTCTCCATGAAACGAGGCAATCGAGGAGCATTGCCTCATACCTCCAAAATATTTCTACCTTGCTATACCTTACCATGCTACTCTGGCGATCTGAGAGGGTAAAAATGAGCCACTACAGTTCCATAACCACTGCGTCACATGAAATCTTTCTTTTGGTGTACGTCAATCAAAGTTGTGCTTTGTGGGCATGTATGTCACGTCACAGACGCACCATTCTGACGTCATGGCAACACCGCGCTCAAATTGAAGCTCTTTCAGTTTGAGGACACGTCGTGCTTGCGCCACATAGACAATGAATGGGTTTGTTACTGTCGCGCAGCCCGTTGTTAAATGCAGTGTGAAGAAGCCTTAACACCTTTTTTTTTCAAATATGATACCCTCCCTTTTGCTTCCTTCCGTATAAGACCGTTAAAGAGAATGGAGCGTGCGTTGAAAATAGGCTCTAATATTCGATCAATAGAAGTGCACAGAGAGAAATGTGGTTTGCAATCAAATTGTGGGCTAGTGTTTATCTCGCTTACACAGTCGAATTAAATGTTTACGCACATGCATTTAAAGTCGAGCACAGTCTTTCATGATTTGAAATGCCAGCTCTACTTCCACCATTAGACCATATTTTATTTGTATAACATCTGACCATTAGGCCATAAGATTTTGGATTACTCTAATTTACCTTGAGAGCGGTTTCATCGTCACTGATATGAAGGTACTCCAGGTAGTTCAGAGCATATCTTTCAATTGGTGTGAGCTGTTTGAAAGAATACAGAAATAAAAACTTAGGACGGAAACACAATATTAAAATTGAGTCTCACTGTTTGTTCAATGAATGTACCTGTTCCATAACTGCATTCAATTCCTCAATCTCAGAAGACTCTTCGTTAGTTTGGCTCTCTGACTCATCAGCCATTTCACACTGCTTGCCGGAAATTGCTGTCTCCTCAACATTCACATCTTCTGCTGCTGGTGAATCCTCCAAGTTAATGCTATGGAGAGCTTGGATGTAGGGTCTAGCCACTTTTGGAGAGATGGTCTCAGAGGCTGATGGCTCCTGATGAAGGACAACAAACTCCTCCACCTTTTCTCCTGAGCCCGCTTCCACCTCAAACAAATCCTGGATTGTCCGCTAGAATTAGACCAGACAAAAGTCATTTCGCATGCGTAATCGAATAGGTATGGATTTTGCAAAACAAAACAAAAACAAAAAACAAACCACAACATTCTTCTGAGACTCAAGGACAAAATAAGGATGATCTTATCTTACTTGTGTGAGGAAAGCAAGAGTATAATCAGTGCCCTGGGCAGCCACCTCTCTGATTAGGTCCTTGGTTCCATTCTTCAATAGTTTCTCCTCAATCGAGTTTCCACTCTCCAACCTGGGCAAACAAACATGGGAAAACCTTAGTAAACTCCCAACTTGTTCATCTTGTGAACGTAAACAATTATATGTAAAACAGGAACTGGTGAGTTCGCAATGAAAATATCACCTGTAAATGTGTATATCCTTCGCGCGTCCAATTTTGTCACACCATTCTTGGGTGCGGGCATCCATGCTAGGATTTAGGTCTGTGTCATAGAAAATGATGGCATCTGCATCAAGCATCGTTCCGACTGAAGAACAGCAGAGGTTTGTCAGGATGCTGCAGAAAATCTGCCTGTTCCTGTTAAAGGTCCTTATGGTCTCCTGCAAGGAAACCAACATGTGAGTGGAAAAAAGAAGCCTTCGACAACAGTCATGGTCCAGGGTTTTAACTACATTGATGTGCACAACAATTTTGGGCCCTGAAAGGAACAGAGTCCAACAGGGAGGGAATAGTGCACGATAATATATCCCCTTGAGCCAGAACTCTGCACTGTCACTGCGAGGTCCTGGTGTTAGATGGGGAAGTAACAACCATGAACAATACACTACAGTCTATGACAGCATCTTATGCCATTGTATTGTCATGAGGTCTCAATTTCTAAAAAGGAACAGCAATGAACAAATGTTATGAGTTGTGTTGTCAATCACAACAACTTTTCTACCTGTCGTTCGTCTGGACTGTAGCTTTCATCCACGCGCACGTAAGTCAGCTGCCTATAATCGAGGAATGCCTCCAGGATGTCAAGCATCTTCGCCATCTGAGTGAAGATGAGGACACGGCGATTGTCTGACCTAAGCTTCTGCAGCAGAATGGCCAGGGCTTCTAGCTTGCCTTTTGATGAAAAACATATCCATGGTTAAAATTCTACAAAAAATACTGTAAATCTGCACATGCTTCACATAACTATTATAGATAAACAGCATTTTTGAACAACAGCTCGTTCACGTCTCGTAATGGGTCTTGGTGTCTGCAAACTGCTCTTCAAAGCGACCGTTTTGCAGCCACATCTTGCAATGTTTTTTTACCGATGTCAGTCTTGTCAAACACTGAATCCTTTCCAGGCTAAAGATGTGGACTTCCGTTTTAATTACTCATAGATGGGACACCCCTTATATTTGAAACAAAAGTTGTGTTCCCTGTGTCTCTACATACTCCAGCTGTCAAGTCACCTTTATTGTGACAAGGTGCAACAACAACCGTGCATGTCACTGCACATATGGAACAACTTCACTGTCAAAGTGCACATGCCTATTTTTTTTCTTCTTAATTTTTCCAAATGACGGAATTCTGTCGCCATGAGGGAGGTCTTTTGTCCCTGTATGCACAGCGTTCGACGGAGAACATTGAACCCCATCAGTAGGTATATGTAACAACAGGCAGGAAGAGAACCCAACCAACCTGAATCCATCTGCATTAGCTGACGATCCGGAGAACAGTAATGATGCCTCGCGACCAAGTGGTGCATCTCACAAGTATGGGGAGCAAAAGATTCCTGCAGCTGACTGTGGAGCAACTTCTGTTTAATGGTGTAGAGGATGGGAGGATTGGCTGCATATAACCTAGGAGGAGGCGCAACAGCTGTCGGCACCACACATACCAGCCTACAAGAAGACAAGGGGAGAGTCTCTCAAACTTGGATCCATGTGACAGATAAATGCATGATTGGGAATTATAAACAAAATATAATTTCAACTGTGACCACATTTAACTGTTTTAAATAGGGCTTGAACGACAAGCCATCAATGAAATAACACCCCAAAAAAGGCTCCTAAAATTGTTATGCACTGAAGCTTTAACAGCGAGGTAAAACAGTAAGCACCCTTTGGCAAGGTTGTTGGTAGCCTGCATGCGGTCTTCAACAGAGAGCAAGGTAGACTGTAGTGCAGAGGTGGTTGCCACACAGGTGTTCTGGGTCCTCACGCAACTCTCTCGACCCACCCACATCCATCCTCCAGCAGTTAGAGCAGAGTGACCAGGCTCTGAGCTCAGAGTGCATGCCTGCAACAAGTCTGACCCATACAAAACTCGACGGCTGCAGCGACGTTCATTTGCGTCAAAGAGGAGGCTCAACCGCTGCTTTGCCTGCTGGGTCTTTTCTTCTGAAGACTCCTGAAGGAAATTGTAAACAAGGCCACAAAATGTTTAATTTGATTACAAAACTTTTGCCATGAATTCTTGTTCCTCCAGCGATCTCTGAAGTAAGGTAAAAATACCTGTGAGGCAGCAGCAGTGAGCTTGTTGGAGGTTGGTGTGGCATTTGTTGTCACACCTAGTCCAAATATACTGTATGAGCTGAAGGACACGTACTTCGAAGTCGCATACTATTGCTAATCGCTGTGGTAAAATCTGATTTACAAAACAAGATGGATGATATGGAATGGTAATGGATGTGTCACCTTGCTGGACTGTTGGCAGAGCTGGATGAAGTGCACTGGGTGAAGCTGAGGAGGCATTGGAGTTAGGGATAGCTTGTGCCATCGTTTGCATAACCATAGAACCCTGGGGCCTGATGATTTGCTGCCCAGGAGCTGACACAATTTGTAGAATGTTTCCTAAAATCATGATATATAAATAAGCAATTACAATGGGTGCTGATTTAACCACATTTTAAGTGAGAAAAAAAGGCTGTTATTATGGAGAGGGAAACGATGCAAACGTGTTCAGGCTGAAGCAAGCGCAATTAGTAAAATGATCTTTTCAGGAAATTGGCTCTGAAGTACGAGGGACATCAGTTTGTGATGACCGTGCTCGAATGTTATACTGTTAATAAGCTACATGGATGTATCTTAGCACACAACTTTGGAAACAAAAACAACAACAGCCCAGCACAAATTAAAAAGTTTAAGAGTAATACCTGGGGATATATTATATTAAGAAGTGTACCTTGGAGCTGCAAAGGCTGTCCAGTGGTGAGCTGGCGGAGTTGACTGGGGGATAACGTAAACTTGTTGCCTTGAAATTGCAGAGTGACAGGAGTCTCTGGCTGGGAGATACGATTCTGACTGCCAGCTATGTTGGCAAGCTGGGCAATTTTCACTGCATCCCCACCTTTAGCGAGAAGGAACAATATAAAAACAAAATAAAAGATATGAACATGAACTTCAGAAATACTGGGCAGGAAAAAAGGTGGGATGATTAGTGCAAAAAGAGTGTAGCTGCTGCTACAAGCACTAGTCCAGCCTCATTTTTACAGCTTTTGATCAGAGAAACCTATTTTTGAAAGTGGAAGAAATCAAAACTTAAGCGTAGTTGCTCTACTTGGACTTCAATGGAAAAAAGTCAAATTAGAGTACCATGTCAAAAACAAAAGGAGTCATATTATTTTCATTTCACATTTAGATAAAGTTTTATGCAAAATATGTACATACTACAAATAAAAGTGAATCCTGCTCTGTATACAATAAAAAAAAAAAAAATCAGTAATGGACACCACGGCAGACCACAAAGCAGACAAATCCAAGCAATCCCAGTCTGACTCATAATAATGGGCAATTAAGAAAAAGCTTTAAAAGATTACTTTAATAAATCATGGGTTATGGATGGGTGAATAAAGATACCAAGTAGCAGTATTGCACTCATGCCGGCCTCATTTCAATATATTGGGTTCTCATAAAGGTACCCGATACCGGTCACCGAAATACAGTTGCCCCCTTTATGGCTGTTTTAACATCAGGAACCAAATGGCATGCATGGCTGACAGTACATTTTTCAAAGTGAACTCTTAAGTATATGCATGTTTATAAGGTTGATTGTACTGCTTAGAGTGAATTCTGAGTGTGTTACTTACCTTGAGTTGCTGTAGAAGCTACAGTGGTGATGGGGGACTTTCCCCTCATCTGGGCTGAGTTAGATGTGGAAACAGAGTTGGTTGGAGTAGAAAAGCTTGTTTGAGGATTTTGTCCTACTGCACTTGTGATGGCAACTAGCCGCCCTTCTGGCTTTGTCCCATATTGCACTGGTTGGAATAATCTTATTTGGAAAGACATTACAACATCATGGATGTGACAAATCTTGATGTTATACTCGCATTATTTTAAAAATTGAACAAAAAAAATGTCCTTTCAAACCTCATCGGTTTTATTGGGCATGGCTTGGGATGTGGCGGTTGTTCAGGACCACTGTAAATCTCCTCGATAAGCTGTTGTGTGACCTTTAGTTTGGGTATTGCTTCGTCAGTCTGATACCGAGTCAGCCGATTCTCATTACTGATCAAGTCAAACAGGGACAAGTTTGTATCCTAAAATGATAAAGTCAAGGACGAGAGCAGAAGAAAATAATTGTCACATCGCGTCATATTGTATGGAATATCATGATTTAAATTAGTCATAAAGTTATGCACTGTAAAAAAAAAAAAAAAGGGAACAGGATTTTAGCATTATTTCTAAAGATTATAGCCGAGATCCCAAAGAATTAATCCATGGAATGAAGGATCTTTGATTTGCCATACTAACTAGAAAAGCTGGGGAAAAGTTAAGATATTGTGAGTACAAATGACAAAATTGTATACTTTGCTGGAGTCATTCTGCATTGCTTCCAATATGAGTGATGGGCTATCATATGGCAGAGGAGCGCAGAAGTAGGAGCTGCTCGTCTCTCGAGGTACAACCAAATCAGGGTGGTTACACACACGTTGCAACTGCATCAAGACCTGAAGCACACTGACGAAATGACCAGTCTTAAGGGCCTCCTGGGATCTAAAAACACAACCAAACAACGGACAAGTTCATTTACCAACATACATTCCTATAGTTTCCAGCTGCCTAAGTTATAGTCCAATTAACAGGTGATAATAAAGGGAATTTATTGTGGTCATTGTAGGAAATCAAAATCAACTTTTAAAGTTCTATACTTGGGCGGATAATAACAGCTCCAATTAGCTTTATTAAGAAAAACAAATTGGTCCTTGGTGGTGATGTTTTTTTCTGTCTTCTGCTATAGCAGTGCTGAAAATGTTCTTAAAAACCACATGAAATGTGATGTGTGATCTATTACTATTTCCTTGAGGTTCAACGAGAGAAAATCTCACCCAGGTTGAGTAAGGATATCCTCATACATGCTCTTCTGTCTGCTGGAGAGGCGGCACTTCAAGATGTGCTCATACTTTTTTGGCAACTGCTTCTCCACTTCCCTTTTGGAGCGCCTCAGAATGAAAGGCTGAATCATCTAGCAGTAAGATGAATTGGATTTTATGTTTACGCACCTTTACATATTTGCTGAATAAATCCAAAACAGTATGTAGAATTGTTTAGATGTAGAGTTATTGTTCGTCATAGTATACCAACCCTGTGCAGGCGAATTACAAGTTTGTGATAGTAGTCCTGATTCTGGTCAGTGCCTGCCTTAACAGGGAAGTCAGAGTAGGGCCTGGTGATTCCTGGCATGAGGAAGTGGATCATAGTCCATAGCTCCTTTAGAGTATTCTGTAGTGGTGTATTGATGAGGAGGATCCGCTGCTCACTGTAAAATGCATTGAAAAATAAATAAAGTACTTGCAACACTGTGTCTTACGAAATCATTTAAAAGAGTCAAGTGTTTGTGAAAGAGTATCAAAATCCCCAAATGAGATTATCAGAAAAATAATGCTGATCAGTAAATTCACCTTTGGAGAGCAAATATGGTTTCCCAATGTTTTTCAGTCATATTTTTGATGAGCTGCACCTCATCCAGAACCAGGTGTCTCCACTTTTGCCTCAGAAAATGTCTGCGGTCCTTCATCATCAGCTTGTACGAAGTCACACATACATGGAGGCTGTTGGATTCGCGCCACCTCTGGAGTTCAAATCAGACCAGATGATATGACGTTTCTTTATAAAGTGATTATATAGTTTTCATTACCACAAAAACACCAACCGTTCTCTGAACTTTACGCTCCTTCTCAGTTCCCAAATACAAGAGGATTTTAAGGCCAGGACACCAGCGCTTGAACTCCACTTCCCAGTTGAGCAATTTACATGTCCTAACCACAATGAGATGAGGCCCCCAAACACCTGTTGGGGGGGGAAAAAAAACCCCGAATTACATTTACTGCATCATACAAACATGTCCTGAAAACATATATATATAACAACAATAGAAGTAGAAACATACCCTCTTGGCCAGCTAAGTGTGCCATGTAAGCAACGGTTTGTACAGTTTTGCCAAGGCCCGTTTCATCAGCAAGGATACCATTGAGGTGCTTCTTGTAGAGTTTTACCATCCAGTCAACACCAATTTGCTGATATTCTCGCAGTGAGCCATGTAGTAAAAATGGTGCAGGACTATGAGTCTAGTAAAATAAAACAATTACAACAACAATGAAAAACATGAGAAATGATTCCTTCACCTGCCTATGAGTCTTACCGACGAAGTGGCCTTGAGGGTACCCTTCGGCAGAAGGAGCTCTGTTGCAGCAGCCACTTCAGATATGTCTCTGGCAGGTTTCCCCTCAGAATTGTGAGAAGAGGGCTTGTCGGGACCACAAAACTGGTCCACAATGAGAAGAGAGTCTATGAGCACTGCCTCAGGTGGACTGCTCGCAGGGCACGTTATTGCTGAAAATGAGAACAATATCACTTAGGAGGGAAGGACAAATCTATCTGCATAAAATAGTTGGTACGCTCTGTTACAAAAAGCATAACTCAAAATGGTCTATGAAATACCTTTGAACTGTAAGAAGAACAAAATTTAAAAAGATATATATATATTTTTTTCTCATCGGTACAAAAGTTTCTCACATCAGCTTTGTGCCTTGTCATATTATAAATTGTGGCAAACTCTAGTCACATCAGTTTCCAAGTAATTTCAATGACCATTGTGTATTTTTCTTGAACAATTTTGTCCACATGTGTAAAACATGCTGAACAAAAATAAAAAAACAACAACAAAAATCAGCATCCTGGTACCTTCAGTCTCTTCATCATCCTGATTGCTTTGAGGACTTGACTGAGGCCAGTCAAAGCCATCAGCGTAGGCACCGGCATATTGCTTCCTCAAAGCATCCAGAGGCAACTCAGCTAAGAGCAAATGACAAAAAAAGCATAACCGTAATAAATACAGAACTTTGATATATAGTGGCACTTCAAGTTTGTCATTTCGTGACAATGCTCCTAACTCAGATTTAAATACATTGACGTGAATTAAAATGCCAATGATACGGTGCAGCCCCCTAAAAGATACAAAAACATTTTTGTTAATGTTTCTGAATTATGAAACATTGTACTGTGCGTGCCCACACACACACACACACACACACACACACACACACACACACACACACACACACACACACACACACACAAACAGTACCGGTAATTTGCAACAGTAAAAAATCTGCCAAGCGATAGCATGTATCCTGAAGATATTGTAAATTAAGTCAAGGCACGGAATTAGAATGGGTTGTACGCTCAACATAAAAATGAGTTGGCTTAGAAATGTCATATTGTGGGAGCCTTGTACAGTGCACGAAATTTGATAGACACTAATATTAACACCAACATGTACACATTCTACACTCATTGGCTAAATTTCCTCAGCTTCAGACCATGTCTTCCATTCCCAAATTTATGCTTTATGTTAGGGGGAATTCTGACCAGAGAAGTAGAGAGTAATACCGTCTTTCGCAAGCTCAACCAACTCTGCTTTGTAATCAGCTGCTCCCTCCAGATCCTCTTGTTCCTCTATTGTGCTCTCTTCATCTAGAACACACAAAAAACAGGCACTCTGTAATATGACTTTATGAATTTTGCACTTCACAGCACAATCTAACTTAAAAGCTTTTTTAAATAATATATACTTTTTTTAATTCTATGGTTGAACACGTACCGGCTTCAACACTCAAAGGTGAATTTGATTTTCTTTTTCTATACACACTGTGAAGCTCCTAAAAGAGAAAATATATGTAAAATGTGATTTTATACTTTCATATTTGTGTTCCAGCAGAGAACGTACCTCTTTATCAGCTGTCTCGCCAACAGAATGACCTGGTATCATAACAATTGAATTTGTAGACAATTATTATACATTTTTTAATCACAGGAAAAATGTGAAATGAATAAGCCATACCTTTGATTGATGCCTTCTGTAAGCTAAGCGCTCTAATCCTTTTTTCATTAATTTCAAAGTGAAGTTTAATGTCCACAACCTGACAAAAAGTTATACATTCAAATGTTTTGAATTTGATCTCTTAATAAATTGGTACCGATTCAAATGTCCTATACGATGGATCATGACAATTTTAGGAAGCATACCTGCTCAATGTTAGACCAAAAGAATTCCACTTCTCTGGCTATTGTGCTGGCAATCTGGCGAAGATGAATTTCCCTTTCTTTCTTTGACCTCTCTACACTTTTCCTCTGTTCTTGATGGTAACGTGCACATGTGCGTGCCAGCTGAAACAGAAGACATTTCAACTTTATGTATCAAATTCTGGAGACTTTTGAACATTTCAAACATTACATTCATTGTACCTTCTTTGCCGCAGCCTCTTTCCATCTTCTCTCCTGGACAAAGTCGGCTGCCATCCACTGCATCTCCTCCAGGAGATAGTCCCAGTGGGACTTTGGACGAACGGCCTCCACAAGTTTGGGAAGCCTACTGGCTGACCACTGGCCGTCCTTTCTCAGCTCAGATATGCGTTGGTGCACTTGATTTTCCTAAAGATATGACAGGAGAAGAAAAGGCACAGACACCCTGAACCGGTTGCCAGCCAATCGCAGAGTAACAGCAGAAATAAATACAATTAAAAATAAATGTTTTGGTCACACATTCTCCTTCAATTATGCTGCTCATTCCAGTGTGCACGCCTAGGCCATCTGGGCAAGACAGACATAACATACAGATATACTATACTGGAGAATGAGCTCATCCCCCATCATCTCAGTACAGTATTGATATTAGAGGTTATTCACAGATGATAAATATGCCTGTGAGTATTGCAATATTGTTTGTCTATGTGTGTTGCAGTACTGTTTGCGTTCAGATATGCGTCGCGTAAAGCTCTACAACAAAGACGTACATAGATGCTACTTAGCGAGCCCATGTACCTTTGGAGTTTTCCTTTGTTATGGAAACATTTAGGTAGCAGAGACCAAGTGGTTGCATTAAACTCGTGTAATTCTCTTTGGTTTAAGTTTAGTTTGACAGTGGCCTGCTGAAAGTGGCAATATACAGCTTGAACCCTCTTTGAAGAAAATGTATGGGTTATAGCTACCAAACTGCCACTTATTGGGAAGTGAGTTCAATCAAGGGTATGTCAATTTTACACTTGCAGATCACAGCAAAAACAAAAGAGGCCAAAAGACAGCTTGCATCTCAACGCACCGCCATAATTGAAATGGGACAAAAAAACAATGAAAAACTAATTTAAATTATAATCAAGACAATGATGTTAGTTTATATAAGAGCTCAATCATCAAAAACGTAATCCACGGCTGGCACTGCGAGAGTGACTCCACATCCCTTGTGGCTTTTCTCCTCTTTTTAAACTTTTTTACCTTGTTTGTTTGTATTCCTGAACCTCAGTGTGTTTCTTCTATTGTATAAACGTGGACATGCCTATCTGTACTAGCCTGGAGCCACTGCAATGTTTATAGTCAGGATCAGCTGTGAGCAACAATGGTTATCAGCACTTGACCTGACAGCAAGGAGGAAATGGGGATGTAGTGCCGGTGCAGAGCAGTGAGTAACAAAAATCTCCCAACCCGTCTGGATGTCTCTTATCATAGCTAATGTTAGCTCTATCCCTAATAAGATGGACAAGCTCGTGGCTAAAGTCCCTCTTATGTCAGCTGCTGTCGTTTATGGAGTCCTGGCTGGCATCACTGACAATGGGCTCACTCGTTTTGCGTGAACTTCTCTTTACTCTGTACTGCGTCCAGGTTCATGTATGTTGTTTTTGATCCTTGAGCACATCTAAATGGGTAGCCGACACATCTGTCTCCTCCTTGCGTGCTAATTATTTTTTGTTTCCTGCAACAATTAATGCAGCTGAAACGATGCAAACATTTCCCCATTGGGAAATTAATAAAAGTTATTACAATTTAAAAAAAAAAAGGACTAAATCACTTATAACCAAGAAACTAAAAAAATGTGCATCCAGATTGTTATTCGGATAAACTTACCAGTTTAGCTTGCTCAACTTGCTTATCTTGGGCAGCCTCCTGCGACGACGACTGCATGGTCGCACTTTGACCAAAGCCACTCATTTTGATTCCAGAGCTACCATTTGTTCCTGTCAGTTTGGACTGGGTGCTTGGGTTTGTATTGGCAGCAAGTGGGCGCAGAGGACTTGTTGGTTGAGGGGTCGGAACACAGTTTGAAGTAGGGGTAGGAGCAGACGACATTGAGGTGAGCGATATTGAGTTGGTCATAATCCTTTGAATGGGTTGAGCTGACTCTGCACCGGGACGACCAAGAGTCACCGTCTATGTGGAAGGGAACAAATCTTAAGATTGTATCGCAATTTAAGTGTAAACATTAATGCAAACTGTACGCATATGTCTTCAGGGAGACTGACCGCTTGCCCTGTCTGTAGCATTGCCTGGTTTTGCTGCTGCTGGGGAGGCAACTGGATATGAAGACCTGATTGCATCTGCTGTTGGAGCTGGGTCTGGAGTTGTGTGTGGGGATTTGCTGATGCCATGATTGGGCCACCCGCCTGCACTTTCACCTGCGCTTGGAGCTGACCACCAGGTTGGACTGTACTCTCCACAATCTGAGCCTGCTGGGACAGTGTCCCTGGCAGGCCAGTCATTGGGAGAGCCCCTTGTGGCAACCTGCCTGGCAGCTGAGGTGGTGGAGTATGTAGGCTAGCTGCATTCTGCACTGGAGGTCCTTTGGATGGGTCATACTGTTGTTGGTTCTGCTTCTGTCCTGCAATTTGGACCACTTGAGGTGTCGGCGGCATCCCGCCTAGACACATAAAAAACAAATTATAGGACAAACAAAGGGCAGATGTACAAAGAAATAAAGATGCGTGTATTTACATATGAAGCCCTGTAAATGTCTTGTGGTCTTGCTAGAATATATTTTTATTTTAATTGAATACAGGTGTTTGGTAGCTTTCCCTGAATAATAGAAGCTAATCATAAATTAAATAACACTTGAATATTTTGAATTGGAGCTCCTGAGAACAGCGCCAAATGAAATAGATGAAATTGATTGAACAGAAGTATACTACTTCCTGATGATCATAGCATAAACTAATACAGCAGAATGATTACAGAAGAAATGAAATTAATGTGGTCATCTACATGTCTCTCAAACAAAACATTAGATAGTTTAATGCAAAATCAAAGCATTGCATTTCATGTTGAATGTGGTTAAAATGTCCAAAACTATAGATGCACTGAGAGGTTTGGAAAGAGTAAAGATGTTTAAAAGGAAAGGAAAATGGGGAAGAAAAAAACAACAAAAAGACAGCAAAAAGAAAAGGGAAAATAAAACTACAAAGCAGACACACAAAAACGGCATGTTTCACATGCATGCATGAAAGCTATGTCATTCTAGCAGTATTCAAGGCATCAGAATGCCTCACAGCAGCAAAGCACAGAGGTGAGCGCAAGGACAAACATTGGGTTTTACAGACAGCAGGCCTGAGCGGAGCTGTGCAATCTAAAGCAGCGCCTGCCTTACCTCCCTGCACGTCACACCACCAACACCTGGCCCTGACACACCCACACCATCACAATCGCAAAAACCTGTGCGGTGAACGCAAGTCCTCCATATGATTCCCCTCCTACTTAGACTGAGGGAAAGAAGCCAAGTCAGAACAAAATGCCATGAGATAACATGAAGCGAAATCAACTCAATGTGACCATGAGATACAGAAAGACACTTAAAAGAGGTATCGAAATAATGACTCAGAAACCTTGTTGATGACGCATGGACAACTGGAGAATGAAAGACTTGCACAAGAAATGAGAATGGGCAACCAAAAGACACCGTGACAACAAATGGAGTCATGTAATGGGAAAACCCACAAGAAAGTGTGTTCATTCCCACTGGGTTCCCACTTTCTTTTAATCCAAGTGTAGTTTAACAAAAATAAATGAATAAACCAATCAAATGAAAATAAAAGCCATCATCACATGGCAGTCAGTCGAAAAGACAACTGCTAAAGAGAAACAAAAACAAATGGATGACAAAGGATGGCCAAAAACACGACAAAAGGAAAATGTTAAGACAAGGCATCTTCCCAGTGTGTGATCACTATTCTTCACAGTTGGAAAATCTTCTTCCCATTTCATCCTTACAGAGAGCCGGTGTTGGTTGAACTAAGCCTGAATTTCCTGAGGAAGGACTGCTGAGAAATCCAGCATCGGAAGATCAGCTGATTGATGCCGCTTGGAGTTTATTTGTCAAAGGGGAATGTTTTGGCTCAGATACTTAAATCTTCTTCATGTGAAGAAAGGGAAGCATCCAGCAGCATACGAAGAATGGAGGGCTTCGTTGTAGCACTCCTACCTTGCACAGTTGGCATAAGCTGTTGGAGTGGCACGCCAGGCGATCCTAAAGGAGATACACCAGGATGCTGGAAAATCAGCCCATGGCGACCAACGTCAATCCGGGATCGTTTAGCCTGATCTGGGATTTAAAACACACAATACCCTCAAAACGGAAAAAAAGTACTCTGCACAGGGCAATGACCTTCCGAAGACCTCACAGGCCACTTCTCCTTCCTCGAAGAAAACACTTCAACATAGAGCGCTAGTAGAGGATGCCAAATATCTAAAAGCAGAAGCAATTAAAGGGAGAAAAGAAAAAGAACAGAAAACAAAGCAAACGGGGGGGAAAAAAAGCAACAGACAGGAGTTTTCGATCCTCGCCCTACCTGCTTGCACCATAGCCTGTTGCCTCTTGAAGGCATCCATGTCTGCGGGGTTGGCAAGCGCGCCAGCTGGCCCTTGGAGTACCTATCCCACAAGAAATTCAAGGAAGATGATCTCGTTACCTATAGATAATCCACTGCAGATAGTGTTTCACACAAGGATTGCATCTATTACCTGAAATTGCTGCTGGGCAGAGAAAGCTGCAGATACATTGGGAGGAAGCTGTGTTGCTATGGCAACAGGCGTCACTGCTTGACCATCTTTCCCTGTGACAACTTTTACCTGAGAGAAGCAAAAGTTTTAAAGGAGCACCATTCAAAGAAGGAAAAGATTAATGTTGAGTTGAAAACGCACTGAATTCTGGCTCAACCAATACCTCATCGTTGATAACCTTCGACTGTTCCTCCTCTTCCTCCTCCTCTTCCAGGTCCAAATCGTTCTGTCTTAAGTAAGTATACAAGGGAACACAAGGCTTCTTTTTGAAAGCCAAGTAGTCCATCATATTTCCTTGAAGATGCTGAAGAAAGAAGAGTTCTATAAGGTATTCATTGAACACCTCCTTTAAACTGTCCATCTTCTTGGCATGGTGCTCTAAGCACTGTTTGCGTAGCTGGGCAATCTCTGGGGTTGAAGGAGCAATCTCCTCTAACTTCTTGGGAACCTGTTTTTTAACAGTGCCTAGTGCAGTGTTGGTGGTTGCAAGAGGATTGTTGGTATTTACTTGGGATGGGCTGGTAAGGGAGGGGCTGGAGGGTGGGATGGTGGAAGGTATACTAAAAGACGCCGTGTTTGTGGATCCAACAGCACCAACTACACTCTGTGGAGTCTTATCAAATATCACAGGTCGTGCGAGCTGTCCTTGTATGATGCTGCTGATCTGTGGAGGTAGGTTAGAAGTGGTAATGTGTCCAGGGCTGCCCAAAGTGGAGAGAGCAGTACTGGTTGCCACGGGACTTTGAGGTCCAAGATGGTGAATGGTGCCTCCAGTCTGTGAGTGAGGCTGAGAAAGACGGCGTTCCCTAACGGAACCTGGTGCTCCTGGAGAAGACAGTTGAATTTGACCAGGAGTTCCAGGTGCAATCTGGGCCAGCCCTGTGCCATCCTGATATACAAAATGACCACTTCCCGAAGGACTGCCTAAACTGATTTGCCGCACTAACATACCTGCCTCAACAAACCGTGTCGGACTCTGTCCGCACACACCAAGAGTAGCTGTGGGGGCTCCAGGCCTTGTGATGCCTTGCAGTGAGACTGGGCTATGCTGGGTGGGGCTTTGCGGCTGCATGGGTTGGGGTAAAGGAGATGTGACCTGGATGTAGGAAGATGGAGCATGCTCAAACCTCCATTGTGGTGTTGTGTGTTGGAAGCCAGGGGATGCTGGGTTTTGCAGGGGAAGCGGGGTTAGGGTGATCTGCTGGTTGCCAGTCACCATTTGTCCCACATTTTGTAAAGTGATGTTCATGTTCTGACCAGTGACTGGGCTGCGACTCATGATTATCTGATAGTTGGGAGATTGAGGAGCTGATGGGCTGGCAGAAGAAAATGTGGTCACAGGTGACTGAGGGTGAGTAACTGTAGTTTGTTGCTGTGAAGCTGCCATGGTCGCTTGCTGCTGCTGCTGATCCTCAACTTCTGAGCCACTAACAGACTTGGATCTCTGGAGTTGTCGTTGAATGTTCTGCGACCCACTTCCATGGTGCATTGCGTGACGCACTTGCAGTAGCTCGCGCAATAATCTGTGGAGAGGGGGAAAAAAATCCCAGCTTTACTCATAAATGTACATAGTGAGGCTTTTAAATGTTCCTGTTGTCTAAATGTCAGATCGTATTTACATCACTTTAGCTTTTAATAAATGAATTATGTGCTCAATTTGTGCTTAAAAGATTGTAACCAGAATACTGTGCCTTATGTGTCATCAACAGCATTAATCTAACATACAGTATAATACTCAATAACCACAGTTGATTTGGGTCTCTTGAAAGCAAATATAACGTGAAATGTAGTTTTACGAAGAGGTAAAAAAATATTTGATGGCCTTATAAAAATCCACTGTAGGTTCCGGAATTGTTATTAATAGCATTTTTGTTTGTTTTGAATTGCAACAGCCAATAACGCATTTAAATGTGTATTATCAGCTTCAATAGGTGGACACAATAATGACTTTAGGAAAAAAACAAATTTCACAGTAGTGGTGTTTCGGTGTCTCTTGTGTCAAAATAACGATATCGCTCAGGGGCGTAACGTTAGCTTAGCCGGTTTGCATTACATTCAAGGGTCCTCTGTAAATAGACCCACATATTGCCAACTCTGATAGTACAGGTTTAATGATAGCACACGTACATTGCGTATCATATATCGCCAGACCTGCTACGGGGCTATTTAAGCTATTTCAACACATACAATTCCCATCGCTACGGTACGCGTGCTAGCAAACGCTCGGAATGCTAGCTTGTTATTGCTAGAAGGCCAAGAATTACGAATAATAAATTAAACCGTGTATACTGTATTACTTACATGGTACGACTCTTCTTTCGTCGTTTAATGTTACCTACGTCATTTCATAACAACATAAATGCAGTAACCAATATTATGTGATGAACTATAACGTTTCAATATTGCTAACAAATAGTCAATGTTTGAAGCTAATTTCATTGAGCAACATGGCGACCACAGCGACCTATGGTTTAACCCGGTTGTGGTCCTGTTTTACAGGAAGTTGAAGGCGAGCACAACAACTGCGATTGTTGCTGTTCCGTAAAAATAAATTGTTTTTGACATCATATTCGCATGGGATTCGGTATTCTATTAATCATTATGAAAAATAAAACTCCAGACAGGTAACAAATTGTGGCTCAATATCTTGATATGATGGCTGATAAGTAGTCGTGAATGAATCAAAATTATGTTCCCTCCCGCCCCCTCAATTAATCATGATAAATTTGGAGTACAGTACTTACTAGCCTTAACAGCTCGCTTTCGCAAGACTGACACGCCATTAAAAAAAAATAAAAACAAAAACAGTAGAAAACACATGGAATTCACATACATTTTATTTTTCACAAGAATCATACATTAGTTCATTAACCTATTAGCAAAGTGCTTTTGAAATTCATGAAAAAGTACACATACAAAAATATGCCATGCAGCAAACCGAAACATATAAATAACATCACTTGCGTCATAAAAGTAACCATAAGTATGCACATATTCAATTAAAACTGTTCTAAATATCTGACATCAGGTGTCAATGCACCTTGAAAAAGGCACTATTATAGCTACGTAATTACAGTAGTTGGTCATTTCGTTCGTGCAGTCCCCCCAGCATTTTTTGATTCCTGTTTGTCAAACACCACTAAAGTATAGCCTTTGTTTCAAGTACGGCCTGTAATTGGACATTTCTAAGTGCAAAACACACAAAAACAAAAGGTACGCAAAAACATTGAGCAAAAATATCGGTCTCATCAAGCAACAAACAAACATTGTTACAAAGTCTCACTTCAAGATCAGACCTAAGGAAGTCCAGTCTTCTGTGCATTTGTCAAAACTTCAGATGCTGGACCGTGTGCTTGTCACTCCAGTCAGTGGTCGTTCCCTCGAGAAAGATAAAAGTGCTTATGTAACTCAACAGGAGGCTCCATCCTCTTCAATGCAATGAGGTGAATGGGGAATGACAACAAAGTTTCTGTGAAGGCAGGACTACAATCCTTCGACACTGCTAAGTTTTCAGAGCAGAGAGATGTCGTTCAATACACTGCTTGCCTGGGAAAATAGAGATAACAAGATTAATGGCTTGCTGGGAAACTAATATTGCATTGAAGACAAAATATAATCTTGTTCGCACATACATCTTTCAATACTGTCAATGTCCTTTTCCTCTGTGACGAATTGGGACAAACCCTCCAGAAGCAGAAGAGCTTTATGGTAGCGTTGGACTATTTCGGTACCACAGTGGAACACCTCATCTAAAGCTGCAGATTGTACCTGAAAGCAATTTGAAAACAAAACAAGACGGTGATGCAATATGAGCAGCACATCATTTGGGAGCGAGGGCGGGAACTCACCATGTGCACAGTTCGACAATAGATGAGCTTCTCTGCTGTGAGTCCAGTGAAGTGATCCATAAGCTTCTGCTTGTCCATCAAAAATTTTTGCAGGCGATTGCTCAAGGAGCGACAGCATGTAACACAGCTCTTGTACAATTCATTCAGCTTCTTGATCACTTCATAGAGGAGACAGTAGTTATTACAACTTGTCATGATTATTACTGTAGAGGAAGAGCCAATGACTAATTCTCACATCGCTATACAGTATGTGGAACGTATAAATGAACTAATTGACACAGATTAATGAAGGTCACAACAACAAAGGTAGTCTCACCTTGCTTGACTGTAGATGACGGAAGCAGTCGACCTTGCTGGATATTTTCTTTGGCATCACGCAAAGCTGTGGACAGAGACTCTGCTGCTTTCATATACAACAATAACTGTTCTGCATAGCTGTAAAGAGAACATGACACCACAAAGCATTCTTGGTAATCTGTCAGGAGAAGACTTGGACTTTGTATTTAACAAAATTTTACAATGAATATTCTGACCTCCAGTCTCGACTCAAGAGGCTGATTTGGTCTGTCAACAGACTGTGTTCTATAAAGGAAGCCTCAGGGCTGTTGATGGGATCCACCACCGGGTCCTTTGAAGAAGCCAATTCCATGATACAGTGCACAAAAGCCAATACGAACTGGAGGTCACTCAACGCATCTGTATGGAACTGCTGTTGAAGTATCAAATGGATAAAACACATGACTACGGGAAGCTCAGTTACATGTTCAGCAACCTCGGTAACGTAACTCGCAGCATTTCCATTCACCGAATATTAGCGAAAGTAATATGTACCTCCATTAGTGTATCTTCGGGTAGCTCAGGAGGATGGAAAACCAAACTGCAGTGTGGAGTAACATCCATGGCTTCAGACTCACTGCTTGGACAGCTTCTTTGATAACGAAGGGGACTGTTGTGTAACCAGGCTGTGCCAATGCAGTTGGGCGAGCCTACGTTAAAAAATACACAGCTGAAACATCCAGAAATAAACAGCTTGTTGTTGAAATAAACTTTTGTTTCTGGGTCATTTCGCAGTACTAAAACAAATGTATAATAATAAGGAGCAAATATTTGTAGCTTTAATCATGACTGTGTCATTTCAGGGTAAAAAAAAAAGCAAAACATAATATGTTAACAGTTGAACCTCATGGTATAAACTTAATTTGTAATATGCATAAATTGAGGTCATGATTCCCACTGAAATGAATGTAAATGGAATTAATCTGTTCTTGCCCCAAAACGAAATTATACTTATTTTAGATAGAGAGATTTATGGATAGATGGATCTCTCTCTAATCTCTCTCTCTCTCTAGATATATATCTATCTCTCGCTATCCATCCATCCTCTAATCCACTTATCCTCACAAGAGTCGCAGGCGTGCTGGAGCCTATCCCAGCTGTCTTCAGGCAGTAGGCGGGGGACACCCTGAACTGGTTGCCAGCCAATCGCAGGGCACACAGAGACGAACAACCATCCGCGCTTACACTCACACCTAGGGACAATTTAATGTGTTCCATTAGCCTGCCTATTCATGACAAAAAGACAAACTGCATTCACTCAACAATACCTGTCTGCATCCTTGGGAACATAGTATCAGGAGGAGTGTTTCCAATAGCTGGAGAACCAAAGCAGAATACTGCAGTTGGTGGGCTACCCGATGAAGCAAGCGCTGTATGGCAGCCAGTAGGTGGAGCTATAAGTTTGAATAAGTCAAGTTTCAAGGACAAAGAAAACGTCCAGAGCAATATCTAACAAGGAATTTTTGGACATACAGTACTATCGTGGTCTGTGCAGCAAACCATTTTGTGGTTGAATTAATATTAAGGCCACTACCTGTGGTATCCATGGTCTTTTCATAGTAGAGGCTTTCATTACTTCTTGGTTCAAGAATTTGAGCACCAAATGCAGCTTTAAGCAAAATGTCAGACAGTCTGCCAATGTTCCGTGATCTGGCCATTCAATACACAAAGAAAGCCAGTGAAGTGAACATTTAATCATTTATTAAATCACTTGGCTATTCTTCATACTGGGACTACAGACAATAACAATAACTTGTTCTGACCTTTTAAATCGGCCCTTTTTGTTGAGGGGTCTACTGCCATAGTTGGTGTGGAAAGCAGGCGCAAGGCTGGGGCTACACACGTCTATCCTGCAAGTGTCCTGCTAAGAAAGGTTAAAAAAAAAAAAGGAATAAATGAATAGAAATAAGCAACACAGAACATCCCAGCGTAAACCAAATGTTTATGCTGGCATTCTGTTTTCTTTATTTTTAAATTCAACTTGTTTCAGCTCAGTTTGCGTGATACACAAAATATTTTGCTCCTTTTAGAGTTTAGAGTAATTGACTGTCAAATGAAAACTGCGCACCATGGCACAATGTGGCTTAAGTGTGTACAGTGATCAAATGAAAATTTATCATTTACATGTAATTGTGTATGCACGTGCGCGCACGCACACACACACACACACACACACACACACACACACACACACACACACACACACACAATAGTCTGACCTTGTGGCTGGGGCTGTGCCTCTTGTTCGGAGACTCCATGGGACATTCAGTTCTTGTACTAAGAGGTAGAGTATGCTCTGACGTCCTTGGGGTAATTCCCACTAGATTACAGAACAGCGAAGGCATCATGCACCTCATCTGTTGAGTTTAGATGTGATTCAGTGGATTGATTCATACCAGGTGGCGAGGACTGGGGTGCCTGAGCACCTCTTCTAGTCAGACTTGGGGAGTAGGTGGCAGGGCAGGAATCATGTGGTCCAGATCCTCCGCACAATGAGGAACTTTCAGTAGAGCCAGCATAACAGAGGCGGACCCTGGAGTATATGTACAACAGTCATGCAGAAGATCCTGTGAGTGATATGTAGAGAGATCAGAAAGAGGAGTGCCTCTATACCTGGTAGAACCTTGTGAGCCGGAAGGTTGCAGATTCTGCTCCATTCGCTGGTAGTTGTGGATCTGAGTTGGGACAGGAATAGGCTCTGAATGGCTGCGGACACATAGCACAGGCTTCCTGTACGAAAATGTACCAAAAATACACATACAGAACAATGAAATAAGAAGTGGAGTGGCTAACGAATAACTCATTCAAACATCTCAGAAGACTTTTTTTCTTATTTAGGCTGACAAAACCCATCTCAGTCTATCTTACCATGGAGGCTTGGAGTGACAATGTAGCAAGGGAGAAGATGGAGGTGTCCTGCAAATTGTTTCAAGAACTCGGTCTGTCATCAGTGGGCTTCTGTTGAGAAAATATCACACATATTTGCACCATCCTCAATGCTGACAATTATTTATGTTAGGCATGTTTCATCACTTGAGTTATCTCCAAAATGAAAATAAAAGAAATTAATTAATTAATGTTTCGCCGTGACCTACTAAATCTTCACGCACACACGCACACACACACGCGCGCGCACACACACGCACACATGCGCACACACACACACGCTGCAGCAAGTCCACTGAATAGAACATTCCAGCCTCACCTAGTGTATATCAGACAACTTTCAACGGGTGATCCACTGTCTTCCTCCCATGTGTACTCACCTGTAATGCAGTGAAATAATACATAAATAGGGTAAGTAGTTTTATTTTAAATGAATTTCTGTGAGATGTGTGAGGTACTGTGTGAGTGCAATTCTTACTTGGAGACTCGTGATGTACCATTACATAATCTTCTGGAAAAGGTGAACTGTTCCTGCTTTCTTGACTGGTTATTTCTTTCAACTGGAAGACAACAGTGTCTGACACAGGAGAGCTTTTCAATTTGGTCTGACGGCGATGCTTCTCTCCATTGGAAAGCTGAAAAATTATATACAAAGTGATTTAATTGAGAAAAAAAAAAAGACAAGTCAGTTCAATTTTTTTAAAAGGACATTTTTGTCTAAAGAGTACCCACTGGAGGAGATGCTGGATGGGATGTGGAGGAGCTGCTAGAAGAGCTCCCTGATGGAGAACTGGGATAGAAGCAGATCGGAGTTGGAGAGCCTGTTCAAAAACAATGTGCTCGTCATAAGGTGTGGAGTGCAATAGTTTCATATAATAAACCAAGCAAGATCAAGTACATACTTTGCCGAGAGGCTGAGCTTGTCTCCAAGAAAGGATGATAGAAAAACTCATCTACAAAAGCAAAGAGGTAGGGGCAAGTGAATCTACAATACAGCACATGAACAAGGCTTTGGGAAGCAAATAAAGACATTTATTTTTATAATAAATCGTCACACTAATAACGTAGCTGCCTAAGTTCCGGTAATTTTTGGGCCCAAATCAGATTTCTGCAGGAAATGACTCTCCATAATCCAATGGAGATGTTGCAAAAAGAGCCGATTACAAAGAGCCAATCACATTCAGATGAGCTCTTTCAGATGGGCATTTTTGCAATGATTGCAATGGACTATGGAGAGTAATTTCCTGCAAAAATCTGACTTTTGGGGGAAAAAAACCTAAAAACACCTAGGCAGTTATATTATTAGCGTGACGAAATGGTCGTGAATTTAAAATGAATGGGAAGAAAGAATTAGCAGTAATGAGTCTTGTCCTCCCAAAATATTAAAGTATGAAAAGCCACTCAATTTTAATGAGGGAGAAGTTTACCGAAGCTGATCCTATCCTTGTGGTTTCTTTGAAGAAGTCCCAACAGTAGCTGTCTGAGGTTACTTGATGTCTCCTTGGGGATGCTGAGGTAAAGACAAACATGTCCGTTTTATACAAACAGAGATGTCTAGATGATATAAATCCTACACAGAACAAAAGTGAGCTCAGGTTGACAACACATTGTTTAGAATTTGTTTATGGTGTTTGGTATTTTAAGCTATAGTATGAGGTGGCACAGTGTTCGACTGGTTCGCACGTCCACCTCAGAGTACAGAGGTCACAGGTTTGATTCTGGGTGACGGCCATCCTGTGTGGGGTTTGCATGTTCTCCCAAGTGCCTGCGTGGATACCAGTTTCCTCCCACATTCCCCCCAAAAATACATGTTAAATGAATCGAACACTACATTTTCCCTAGATGTGATTGTGAGTGTGAATGGTTGTTTGCAACGCGTGCCCTGCGATTGGGTGGCAACCAGTTCGGGGTGTACACCGCCTACTGCTCGAAGACTGATGGGATCGGTTCCAGCACGGCCTCAACTCGCGTGAGCATAAGCGGCTATGATAATGGATGGATGGATGCTATAGTATGTTCACAGTACCTGCACTACTGTGTTTGTGTAGTTATAAAGCGCACATCTGGGGTTTTTTTTGTTTTGTTTTGTTGTTTAACATGTGAGCTGTATAATGTGTCATTTTCTTGCTAATTTATAGTTTCAGGGCAAAACATTTGGGCAGTAAGACACTAATGGATATAGTCATTGCAGAGTGTGTTTGTAGGTATCGCTTTCTGGGTCAAATGGAAAATGATAGCAGTGCAGGCCACTAGCTGGCAGGTCTAGATCGGTTATATATAGAAAGCTCCATGAAAATAACAAACCTTGCCTCGTCACACATTTTGGCCAGCTTATCACTGGCTTTATTACAGTATAAGATAAGCATGGCCAAATGCCACACAAACTAGCAAAGTCAAGGACGTTATGCCAACAAAAATGCACAAATTGTGCTGAACAAGACCGCAGAGTAGTTGTGTACAGTATAAGAGGTGCACCAACCTTGGTACAAGGGTCCTGTTGAGTTCATAGAAGAGGCGGAGCTCCTGTGGTGAGTTCGCCTATACAATAATATTCAACTGTATTAAAAAGAGATAACTCATAGATACACACACAAACACTCAGCATCATGGTCACGGTCACATGTAAAACTGCACCCTTGTTTTTTTTCCTCAGTGCCTATCATTGCAACAATGTTCGTCTTGTGTGAATGGTAAAAAAATAAATAAATAAATAAATAAAGAAAGAAAGAAAGAAAGAAAGAAATAAAACAACGTTTGACTTAAACATTACATGGCGACACATAGTCCACACATGAAGTATTTGATAATTCACAAGGCAAAAGTGTCATGTTTGATACTGCTTGACAAATCATCACTGTCATTAGATTAGATTAATGGCTATCTGGACTTCCTTCTAAATATCTGGAAAAATAACCTTGATAGACGGGGAAGGTTAGTTTAACTGTGTGAAAGATGTTTCAAAATCAAGTGCCACGGGCTTCCTTCTACCCATAAATAAATGTTTAAGTGATTCACAAACAGCAGCTTCATTTCCGTAGCCACGTGAGCGACACAAAAGTAAAAGCAGTGTCGTGTAGCAATATTTACTCGAGGCTCACAACCACTTGTGCATGTCCCCCACCCTGTAAACAACAGTCTTTCCGAATGAACATTCCGTTTTTTCCACACTACACCATAAACCAGGGAGGGTGTGAGGCAGCTGGCGTGTGATGTATCATGTTCATGTTTAGAAAAAGCATGCATCATGCTCAGTTTTGCATTGGCAGTCATGAGACTATCCTTTCTAGGAACTGTGCATATCTCAAAGCAGAGTCATCGGATATTATGTAACGGACTCCAGCAAATGTTGCTTCGAAAAGTACGCAGGAGACTGACATCTTTGTCCAAGCTCATGAGCATGCTTTTTGGTTTTACTCACATGAAATGGTGCCTTTCCAGTCAGACACTGGTAGATAATGGTGCCTATGCTCCACAAATCAGCTTTGGCATCATAACTGTGGGACATGATAACCTCGGGGGCCTGTGTCCAGAAACACTTGAATAGCTCAGTACCATCACAATGCTTGAGCAGAGGACACAATGCAAAGACCTTACAAACTTACCATGTACATGGGAGAGCCACATAGAGTTGCTGCCATGGTGTTTGTCTGAAGATGACGCGCAAAGCCAAAGTCAGCTGTTGAGGTTGAGAGAATTGGTGAGATTAAAAGCATATAAAAAATAGTGCGTTGCATGTTTGTATTGGCACGGTTGGGTTATATCCCATTAACATGAGAAAACTATTCCTTAACAACTGCAGTCAGACACTTTGAAACATTTTCTTCTACTCTTACAAATCTCTGGTGTGGCTTTACCGATCTTAACATGTGTGTTGATAGAACTGGACCTCCTGCCCTTTGGATGGCAGAGCAAGATGTTCTGAGGTTTCAGGTCTCTGTGAAGGATGCCTTTGCTCTGTAGAATCTTCATGGCCTGAGCAATCTGCTGGAAGAAAACTCTGATTGTGTCCTCGCTTAATGTCCCCTTAGCTGTGGATCAGAGAGAGAAAAATGTAGGTTCATATCTTGGTAATTCATTCAGACAGCAGAAGTCATTCCAATTAAACACCATTCTATCAAGTGTACGGAATGTCTGGAAATATACTTGAAGCATTCATAAATGTCCAAAGTTAAATTGAAGCTTTTCAAGATCAAAGTCCAAGCGTTTCCAGCATCTTGGAGTATTTATAAAATTCCAGTTACTGGCATACACTGTATTTTCATGACCGAAAGACACACATAAAAGTCTCAAATTTCCTCCGCTTAATTTTGCAGGTCGCATCGTGTATGCACCGAGTTCCAAAATCTGTGAATGCTTTTGTGTGACTTCGATGACTGATCCGCTTGACCGACTGATGTTGTGCCGACATGTTGCTTGTATAGAAGAAAGGCGGACGTAACACAGTAAAGTGGAAAGGGTGGGTGTGAAAGAGGATGATAAAGGGACGCCCCCAGTAGGTGCCGGGACGTGCATCGTGCAAAACAACATCTCGAAAATGGCACCTACGAAGAGACACGCTTCTGAAGCAGTTTAAAGTGCAAGCTATCAGTTACGCGGACAACCACAGAGAATTCTAGATTAGGTAATTCATGGTGCTTGGTGCTTTTGTTTTATGAAACGGCGCCATCTATCCATCTGGGCAAGGAGGACCGCCGCGCAGCAACATCCGGCGGATTACAAGAAAAAACTGGCCAACTTCCGCACCTATACATGCTCACCACTGAAGCCATGACTATGAGCAGATACGGTGTTGTCCAGCGTTCGCGCTGTCCGCTCATCACCTCAGCAATCCGCTCGTAAGGAGCCTCGATCGGCGGAAGGAGCCTCGTTGCTAGCTTCAGTGTCTTCACAATTTAGGTAGATTACCGCGCCGCACGTATGAAGTGTCGATGGTCATGTGTGGTGCATTTCACATTTCTGGCAGAGTTCTGGCAGTCCGAATTGCTTTGGTCAAGTGCACAAGACTCAAATGATCAGAATTTGGCTGGCTAGTCAGTCAGAGTCAGATTGACGAGCCAGATCATTGCGAGATGTGTTAAAGTCACTCAGACTCTTACTTCATAATATATAGTATCTCACTCCTGACAGTCTTTGATTTCCTAAGTTTGTTTCCACACGACAGACACCAGCATGATTGCAACACTGAGACAGAACTCCGGTCACATTAACATCACACTTTGTTTGCAAAGGTGCTTAATTTTAAAGGCGACAGTGTTTTTCCACCAGAAGACAAGGACAAGTGTGTGACAGATGGGAGAGGTCACATGGGCACTCTGTGAGCCACAGTGCCTCTGTAGCGTGCTGCAAATAGCTGGCAATGGCCCCTGGCAAGGACACAAAACAGTCAAGTCTACAAAATAGGAGACGACGAATGAATTACACGAGCACTTAAATCAGCATTGAAACAACAACACTGACTGGCTAAATTTAGCGAATGAAAAAAAAATCAACTATATCCTGAGCAGTGTCATCACTTTGGTTTGAAAACTGATGAAGGGATTTAAGTAAGTCATGTTCATTGGTCATTCTAAGAATTTACATCTGTTGGAAATCACATGGCGGCTGGGGCACGGGGGAAAGGAAAAAAAACGTTAATAATAATTAATGGGCATTTATGGTTACTCGACAAATGACCTCATCACAAGGCAATTCTGAAGCTTTTTAACACATCTTGTTTAGGGATGCGAGTGATCATTTTCTCGTGAACTTGAGGAAGAATTTAAACGTCAACCTCCAGACCACAGAAAACAGCAAAACCTCTTCAAAGACAGAACCAGACCCGCTCGTAACATGTTTCAAATAATCAAAGCTTGACCTTTTCTTGCAATGGCGACATACTGTATATTGAGAATACGCGGCTAGAAAAGTAGTGCGACATGTGCTGCGTAAAAGACACTTACATTGAAGGTATTCAGCCAGGTCACCTCCATTGCAATACTGTAAAGACAAGAGAAATTGCATAAAAACTGTGAGGGTGCAGCCATGTCAGGGAGGAACTTTTCTTTTTACCACATTCGTGCATACCTCCATGATGAGATACACAGATCCATCTATTTCCTGTGAATGAAAACAAATACATCTTAAAAGGTTTTTTTACAATTGATTTACTCATGAACCATTAGTACCTCAGCGTTCATGTGACACTGACACCAACAATATATGCCCCACACTAACAATGTAATCAGTACAGACCACGTTTACACAGTGTGGGACCGACAGGTGCCTGTGAACCCATTGCCCCCACAATGCCCCGCAAACCAATTACCACGTCTGTCCAGACATTGAAAAAGTCACATGTGAGGTGAAGATGTGAGATGGAGCAAAGTACAAGGGTTACAAGTATAAGGTGCCAGTATTCCTAGCACATAGGGGGCAGATGAAGAGGCGAAAAAGCTCAATTTACTTTGTCATTGTTGGCACAAACATAAAGCTACTGGGAAAATCCAGCACAAAATACGTTTTGGACTGATACTAACATCTCTTACTCATAGAAGAGCAGCAGGTTAACATCTGGTGATCACTGTCTTAAAAAGTGTCTTGCAGCCTGACCCAGAGTGTAAATTCTTAAGTCATGCTAGTGTCCATCTGGTGCGGGCAAATAATTTAGAAGCCATTGCTTAACTGTCCATCTGCCACAAATAGGAGATTAGTTCACAGCTTTCCGTTTGCCTGGCAGGTGATAGCAAATGCGAGCGACACAAACTCCCAAATGCAAATTTCCTTTCCTACCTGGGGCCTGCTCCAAATGTTATTTCATTTTTCTGTGGTTTCTGTATTCCTAAGTGAAAATTCAGTACTCAACTTCTAGATGCCTGAAAGATCACCAAAAAAAAAACTAGAATACATAGCAATATATTCTGTATTGTATTTATAACACCTAATGTTTCAGCAAACTGTAACTTCATGGCATCAAATGGTAAAAAGTGCTGTGGTTTGGGTAAAGTGGAAAAGAAAATCAAACTCACCTGGAAGTCTAATAGTCTGACTATATTTTCATGCTTGAGTTCCTGGAGGAAAAACACCCAAAGAGGACATGGCATGATGAAAAACAAAATCAGTTTATTTTCTTTTATTGGTTTTAATCAAGCAGTTGCAGTAAAATGTTACATGCGTGATTTCTAAAGGGATGTGAAACCAAATGGAGAGGTTATTATTATTCTCGGCATGAACAGTAGGGCATTTATATTTTCTTTAAAGAACATCAAAGGTGATGTCATGGATCACAAAAAGCATGATGATGCACTTTCATATTTTGGCATTGCAAAACATTACTATGTCTCCAAATAGATTGCTCTGATATTGCTTAGACCTAGGTGCAATAGCTATAAAATATGTAGGGATTACTTTGACATTCAGTTCTCTCTTTTTTTCGCTGGACATTCACAGACAATTCTTGGTTACCTTTAAAATTTTTATTTCTTTTCCAAGTAGAGAATGGGATTTGGCCAAGTTTTTCTTGTTGATGCACTTGACAGCCACTTCCCAATCATGTTTCTTGACAAACAAAAGGACGTATTAGGTAAGATTCTAAATCAGAAAAATGTTGAAACTCATGACATCAATTACTGTACCTCCTTGTGTCGTCCTTTGAACACAACCGCAAAGGCGCCGTGACCAATCAGGTCTTTCCTGTTGAACTCAAACTTCCCAACAGACTCCATGCCTTGTGCGTGTACTGTATCCTTTCCAGGCAGGCTCAGCGGGCTGGGGGATCACCGAAGCAAGCACACACACAGCGCCTCGAAAACTTCACTGGACGACTGCATTCCATTTTAATGCCCAATGGGAGAATCCTCACACGGCGTTAGCATTATCATTAAAGACAATGTCGCCGACGAACGTACAACGTTGCTGTCACTGGACAAAAACAAACAAACCAAAAAAATTAAAACACGTGCGACAGGGTATAAATAAAGATGTGTAACCAGACCGAGAATTTTTTTTTTCTTGGAATATTTTGAACGAGTTCCCCCGTTTGTCCAGCACACAACAACTTAAAAAACGTATTAGTACAGTCAACAATCTGTATTCCGCCAAGGATCATATATTAACTTGTTTGGCGTTCTACTCACCTTTTATTGCTCCCGATTCCCTGTCGCCGCTCATGTTACCAATGAGCATGCGCAAAGCCAGTCGTCGGTGTTTGATGGCGTTGCATTCATGACACCTTGTAAAGTACAGACTCACAAGCAAACTTTGGTACTACAGGTATTCAATGGTTAGGGAATGTCGTAAGCATTGTTGAAAAAAAAAAACAATTATATAAAAAGCATGCTTCTTCTCAGATATATTTACGCATAGCACCGGAGTACTTTAAAAAAGCTGGAGTCTAATTGATGACAAGTAACTATGGACAACATTTCCCACCAGTCAATCGAAATGTCGACTAGAAACAATGTCCATAAAAAAATGTGTCATCAAAGAGGATATGGTGATGTCGACTTTGTTGGAGCACGCATGTGTCACTGCACCACCACTATTCATGGTGCTTCTGCAGTTTCAGGAATTTTTTCCGGTGATTAATACTAATAATCGAGCTCAAACAAAACAGTATCATAGAAACCCTACTTTGTTGTGTGTTGTAGTTGTCAACATGTTTCCACATCTACCACAGTGAGGTCACCAAAGAATGCAATCTAATTAGTTCGCAGTTGTGCACAGCCAAGTTGTTTCAAGAAAGGACACACATACAGTACATTAACACTTTGTTGATTATAGAATATGGCACGTTTTTTTCAATCGTTTTTAATAAGGATAAGTGAAAGCACAAACCATAGTACCATAATAAAAACCAATGAAGGTCTGATACAAAATTGAATGTCTGCAATATTAACCGTGAGTTCTTGCTGAGACACTGACAGTAAATCATTTTCCTTTTGTTCTGAAAGCTGTTGTTGGTACAGTGTTGAGACAGATTAATGACCTGTTGATGTCATCTCCCGTCATTCTCACAGTTATGAATAAAAAACAATTATATTACGCCATTCAGTTGTAGACATCCATCCATCATGTGTATGCCAGAGCCTATTCAAGCTGTCGGTGGCCGAGAGGCAGAGTACTGTACATCCTGAAATGGTTGTCAGACAATCGCTGGGCACAAAGGACAAACAACCATTCACACTCACATTCACACCTATACGGACAATTTAGAGTACTCAATCATCTTAGCATGCATGATTTTGGAATGCGGGAGGAAACCGCGGAGTACCCGGAGAAAACCCACACAGGAACGGGGAGAACAGGCAAACTCCACACAGGAAGGCCGGAGTCCGGATTCAAACTCACGACCTCAGAACGTTTAGGTGGATATGCTAACTACCGGTAGTCGGCCACCGTGCTGCCTGTTTTACATAACATTTCAACCTCAATGTACAAAAAGTATGAAATATCGCTCTCGAAATGCTGAAAACACACTGTAAAACTTCACAGAACAGTGTTCAAAACACACAAGTATTCGTCATTCTGAAGAGAACATACCATACTGCATCTTGCCCAGATGTGAGGTATTGTTAAATACCAGTCAACTCATTTCAAAAGTAGAAACAAAACACACACAGACAGCTCGCTGTTCAGCTGCTACACATTGTAAAAGACATGAAACAGATCCTCAAATCACAAAATAAATACATCATATCAGAATAACACAGAGTTCATTTTACTGCAGCCTCATGGTGTGTTATTATGCAGTTGACTGTGTTGTGACATCTCCAAAAGCTATGTGCTAATTGTTTTGAAGGCATGGAGCTAACTCAAAGGAAATTAGGTCACTTTCCCTGTTGTTGTCTGACCAAGGTAATGCCTTTCAAAGCAGGAGATCGTATTCTACGAGACAACGGACATCTGCAAATTAAATAAACTTGAGCCAAATGAACTGTTGTGAACAAATAGACAAGTCTACATAAAAGACACTCTGCTGCACAGAGCATCATAGTCAGAGACTGAATAATGCTATAACACTGTGACCACACTGACCTCCGAAATCTCGACCCTGATCTGCGGGAACACAATATGTCATTAATGAGACACTAATAAGGTGCAGTTATTAGAGTGGATTTGGAGCAACAGATCACCCCATTTGGCATCCCTTTCACTCTACTGAGGTGACGGTTAATCATATGAAATAGTGTGGAAATATTCAGGTCATTGCGTGTCATTCTACACTGGTGTCCGCACACTGACATTGCGGTGGTCTACACTGCCGAGAGGTCAATACGATTGGCCGAGTTGGTGCTCTTGTCCCATGTGTTCATCTTAGTGGGGGATACACCGTCCTTGTTTCCATTCATCTACAAGATAGGAGAGAGGGAGAGTATTTAGCTCAGGCAGTTAACAGGTGCACAGCTCTTTGGTCCAGCCCATCTGTTATGCAAGGTCTCACAATGTCAGAGTTGAAGGGCTTCACGTTGATGTTTCGCATGGAGCTGCTGGTGAGAGACCACACTTTGGTCTTGTGTTTGAAAGCAGCCCTGACCTACAGAGAGAGGACACAACATTACGCCATCGGACATTCTGGCCAAATTCAATATTGCTGGAGGGTGTGTGGAGGTTTGCCTCCCACGAGGCTTAACAAAAGAAAACACAAAAATGACCAAAACATTTCACATGCTAGGCAACATACCTCAGAGTTAAGAAGACAATGAAACAGAAAGACAAAGAAACCCTAGAACGGAAGGAGAACATTGTCACTTTAAGATGAACGCAAACCGCAAATCTTTGGGAAAAGTAAAGAGACGTACCTGCAGAGAATTGAAAATTGCAAATATATAAAGGAAGGGCAAGGAGTGTGTGTTGACAGCTAAAACTCCAAAGATCCAGGAAATCCCAAGTATAGGTAGAAGTACTGCCACAGCCTTTGCAGTGAGCCTTCAAGTATGAACCACATTTTTAGTGTTGGTACATTGTACAGTATACTCAACAGTACAGTATTTCAATCATAACGTAAGAAAAGCCTGCTGGAGAAAAGAGACACACTCACTTCACTGCATTGGCATCTCCGTGTACTTTGTAATTCTCTCCACTGATACGAGATATTATTCTGGTTACCGAAATCAAAATGCCAACGTTGACCTGGTAATCAGAAAGGAAATAATAAGGAGATGAACAAACACCGCATTGAACGAAAACTATGTTGTTTTCTACTACTACTGGGATAAACAAGACTCTTTCAAGGAATACAGATTTATGCAGGAAAATAAAACAACAACAAAAAAAAACCCCAGCATGTGTAAATTACTGAAACTTGCTCACCACAATGACACACAGAGCTGGTGCCACAAAGGCCCAGATGGCTCCATTCTTCAGGGACAGCCAGCAGCTGAGAAAGCAAGGGCAGAGGAAAACTGGCATGGATATGTTGCCTGGTAACTTTAGAGTGTTCCTGATGATGATGCAATGTTACTAAACTATGATGGAGAATATAATGAAATACCGTTTTTCAATGACGTTTATTTTTCCATTTTACAAGCAGATTACACTTACTTGTCAACCTCGCCATAACTGCTCAATGCTGAAGTCATGGACACCACACAGATCACCAGTGGAGAGCCTGATTTAAAAAAAATAAAATAAAAGCAAAGTAAACAAAAACCTTACACTGTTTAAAAATTCTGATGTACTGGTACATATACTCATCGATGGAATCATTAACACTAGATTTAAAAAAAAAAAAACCTTATCAGCCAGTTGTTTGACAAAAAGCAACAACAATAATTATTGCCCAATGCAGTCCAAATTATCCTTTCCGCAGACAAGACTAATTTCGTCCCATACTCTATAGCCAGCTACTGACAATACATAATCAACCATTTTGAAACCTGAGTTGTTGTGTATATATCGGGAACTATTGCCAGATGTGATTAATCCTCATTTTCAATGTGGGTGCCACAGAATTAGTTACATTTACTGAGATGACACGATAAGTTCCAACTGTTATCGGATAGTGTGTGATCCTATTGATTGTTATGTCACAGAAGACATTGTCCAACATAACTGTTACTCATTGACATGCTCAAAGGCTCCTTGTACAGTACACCACGTTCAAACAATAATCAGCACTAGGGGTAGATAAAAACTCGATAGCCTCAATGAAATTTACTTTTAATTTGTACTGCAGGCATACTGTATATACTGTATGTAGACTATCAGACCACAGTCTTTGAAACATCATTTGCATTTGGCCACATTAAAAAAAAACCCTACTGGGGTAGAATAGAGGAGGCAATAAGAGAGAAAAGAAAAATGTTGCCACTAATGGGTTCAACATGGGGAAGGGGGCATTCCTCTGCAGCCATGGTATACAAATATCCAAAAGTCTTTTTTTAGACTAAGATCCGGAGAGGCAATTGTTACTGTGGAATGCGATTCAAAACAGATGTACACTATATAGAACATGAATGGAGTTTTTGCACTTTCACTTGTATGGTGCGATGAGTAAAACAGTAAAATCACATTTATAGTTTAAAGGCCTGAACTGAAGGGTCATTTAGAGTGCAGCCTGTAACTGAATGGCACCAGCTTAGTGCATCTCACCCATAATGACTGACTTACCCCAACCTATGCCATAGTAGTATATGTGTTTACTGCCTTCAGAACCAAACACCTTGACCACCATGCTGTAGAGGTGGAGGCCCTCCACGAGCATCCAAGCAAATGCGCTCAGAAAGAAGAAGTGAAGCAGGACAGCCATGATCTTGCAAGGCAGCTGGCGCAGGACACAGAAATATCAGTCAATCATTAATCCATATTGGTGTTGTCCTTTTCTTGTTTCATTCTCGTTGCAACTGTCACAGTGACCAACCTCAGTGACCAGTATTGGATGTAATTACCGTTCCAGGGTCGAAGCTGGCGCTGATGAGCAGCAAGATCTCCGCCACCAGGATGGCAAAAGAAAGGTTGGCGTGGATGTGGTAGCGCTGGTTCCGAATGGTACTCACTGACCTGCAGAGAAGCATAGGGAGAACTCAGATATTCATGTTATTAATTCAGTAACTTAAAATGTGTTGAATCGCTTTTTATTGACACTTAAGTCGAATATTCAACCAAAATCTTCAACCAAAAGCACCACTTGTTCAAGGGGCAATCATCAGATAAATGCATCACACATCGATATGGCTTTTTATTAGCTGCATTCAAATCCCATTTGCAAACTTTTCAAGAGCAATATGGAATTCATCAGTAAATGTTTTCTTGGACTGCATTTTCATTAATTTATAGCAGGCTTCAAATTCAAAATTCAACTCTGCACTCCTCTCCAAAAGCAGTACATGAGTCTGAATAATAAGAATCGTGCCAAAGAAGTAAACTGAAATGTAATAAAATGGAGGTGAATGCTACATCAAACCCATATTTTATCTGTGATTGTTTATTCGGGGGAAGCGTGAAGGAGCATGTGACGAGCATGTCTAGCTCACAGTCAAAGGTTCTGGGTCGTTTCTGTGCATGCATGCATCCAGGTACACTGGCTTCATGTCACATTGCAAAAACACGCATGTTAGGTTTAATAAAGACCCTAAATTGTCCAAAGGTGTAAGTGTGTGTTGTGTGTGAAAGGTTGTCTGTCGATACATGTCTTGTGATTAACTCGTGATTACGCACAGGATGCACAGCTGCCTGTCGCTCAGCCAGATGGGTGGAAGGAGTGATGAATGGGTGGATGAATGAATGGATTGATGGTTGGATTATTCATTCAAAACATTGTCATGTATAATGAAAGTAACACATGTTTTGCACTTTGGCTTCAAACGTTTGCAGACAGAATGTCAAGATACTGTCGTATTTTAGGTAATTCGATATTTACAGTATGTATGAAGGTTAGGACAAGATAAGTTTCAAGGGGTAGGACTAGATAAGTTTACTTCTTCCTACTCCTTTGAACATAAAATTGTGATGATGACAATTTTTGCTTGCCTTCACTTCTGTCAATTTGTTGTTGTATTGTGTGTTTTATATGTTCAATATACAAACAAACAAACAAACAAACAAACAAGGTCATGGGTGAGCTGGAGCCAAACCCAGCTGATTTTGGTCGAAAGGCGATGTACACCAGTCAAATGCAGATTTTTGATGGTGGCGCGGCGCGGCTGTATGTTACACATTGTTACACACATACACTCTTGATTCTATTGTGTCACATACGGTATCTGATAACATACCCAATCTCCCGGAGATTAAAAATATTCTTAAAATAGTCTTATTTACTAATAAAGGTTTTCTTATTATTATTTTGATGGCATTACAATTTTATTTTACACACACACACACACACACACACACACACACACACACACACACACACACACACACACACACACACACACACACACACACTTTTTTTAAAGTCACAATTTCGCAATTTACCTTTACTGTAT
>CAAKHF010017045.1:0-19664 GCA_901007745.1 Hippocampus kuda
TTTCTTTTTCATTTTAGGAGCCAACCATCATTTTCGTGGAAAATGCTACTTGGCTGCATTATCCCCATTTAGTCAACAATTAATAGGATTTTTTTCCCCCCAATGCAATCATAGATGGCGTCAATTATATGTGGATTTTCACTACAAGCACGCCGATATGGTCCCCCCCGCATATATTATTGGGGTCCACTGTATTTTTACTGCAGCTTAGTGAGCAGCTCTCATGTCTCCTTCATGTACAGTGTATGAAATTGGACTTGTATCTCAAGGCACGCGCTCTACAAGCTCATCATGGCTTTGCCTCAAGCAGCTTTTCCTTGTTACTTGAAGGTGTTCATTGGGGATATTCACTAATTAACCATGTTGTCTCTGTGTCATGTGTGTGTGTGTTTGTGTGTGTCTTCCTCCATGCATGCTCTTCCCAAATAATCTGCTGGTGGTGGTGGTTTGTGTTCATGTATGTGTGTGTGGACTCTCTCCATATGGCCTCCATCCCGTAGTGTAATCCCTTAGAGTTCAACCAGGTGGGGCTGAAGAAGGCCTCGTTTGATAAGGCCTTCAAGGTAACCACACACACACACACACACACACACACACACACACACACACACACACACACACACACACGCACACAAAAGCTGAAGTTGCCTCATGTTTTGGATTTAGTTATAGCGCCACCTGTTGCTTTGAACCAAACATTTTTTTTCTCCATTTTTGGGAGTAAAATAGTTTCAGAATCCATCCATTCGTCTTAACACCAATTGTGTCATGTGTGTGTTGTAAATAACTTCATGTCAATGTCATTTTGAGGTGTTTTGGGTGTTCTTGCCTTGGGTTCTTTTTACCGTCTGTGTTTTGCATCCTCGCTGAGAACATCTTTGGTCCTTTAATGTGAAAGGAATGTCTTTTCATTGTGAAATAGCATGTAGTGTGCATGCCACCGGGAATATTTAGTTTGATCTTTTCTAATCTTTTCCGTTCACGCTACGCAGGCCGGAAAAAAAGTGACCAGCGATCCGAGTCCATTTGTCCAGCTCCGAGTGGGTCACAAGTCCCATGAGAGCAAGGTGAGAAAAACTATGGCCCCCGGGTCATTTGTGCCCCGCTATCCATTTTTCAACGGCTGTGGCATAATATTAAAAAAAAAAAAAAAATTACATTTGACATGATCTGTATGGCTAGTTAAAAAAAAAATAGGTGGAGATTGGCATCATTACAATGTGTTTTTATTTTGTAGAGCCTTTCTAGATATACAAAAATATGGTCATGAAACAAATGAAACGTGTATCTCAAAGCACAACTTGGTGTTCAAATCAACTTGAAATGGATGTCGTGGTTGGTTTTGTGCTGTGGCAGACACGCTACAAAACCAACGAGCCGGTGTGGGAAGAAGCTTTCTCCTTCCTCATCCACAACCCCAGGACTCAAGACCTGGAGGTGGAGGTACACAAAAGCTTCCTCCTCCTTTCTGCCAACCGAGAGAAACGGAAGCCGCGTTCATGTTTTCTCACTTCATCTGTGTTGTCGTGTTTAGGTGAAGGACGCCAAACACGACAACTGCTCCTTGGGCACGCTGCTTCTGCCTCTGGGCCGCCTGCTGGAGGCCGAAGACATGACCCTCAACCAGCAGTTTCTTCTGCGCAACTCTGGACCCAGCTGCAGTCTCAAGATGAAAATAGCATTGCGGGTACCAGACATCTGCACTAACCTCATTTGAAAGAAAAAAAAAAAAAACGGTAGTCCTGTACAATATCAAATGTGAAATTTTGAAACTAGCTTGAGCTGTCTGAGTAGTGTTGCAAAACTGCCCCGCTTCCTCATTATGCAGGAGCAAAGCATCATTATGTCTCCTCAAGATTCAAAGTCTGACGAGTGAAAATATTTTAAGATAGATAGATCTGAGGTGTAGTGGTTAGCGCGTCGACCTCATAGTGCAAAGGTCGTGGGTTCGATCCCGGTCCCTGGCCTTCCTGTGTGGAGTTTGCATGTTCTGCTCGGGCCTGCGTGGGTTATCTCCGGGTACTCATGTTTCCTCCCACATTCCAAAAACATGCATAAAATTGCTCAAAATTGTCCCTAGGTGTGAGTGCGTTTGACCCCGGGAGTTCCTGGTGATGCAATGACTTCATTTGCGCACACTGGAGAAGAAGGGGAGGGGCTTCGCTTGTGAGACGATAGCAGCTGTACCAACCACTGTACAAAGAGCCGTGGAGAACAAAGTGGTTCAGAGCGTAGCTCCGGCTAATGCTACACTTAGTACAGTTCAACAGTAATAATATCCGTACCGGGTATGCCAGCCTCCTCGTTGACAAAACGCCAAGTCAGCTCACGTTTATTTTTGTCCAGATCAGGGTGTCCGCAGCCAGTAACAATAATCTCCTCTATTGTGTTCTCAAATGTGGTCACAAATCCCGCCACTGTGTGTGACGTAGTCCATCCCGAAACCCGATGGGTTGCCGTGAGGTGAAGCGCGTAAAAAAATATAGTTTAGGAAAATGAATGAAATAACCTAAAATTGAAAGTAGACATCTACTTCTGGAAAAAGATTATTTGATTTTGTTCAACCACTTGACGAAATGAAATTGAGTAAAGTCAACACATCATTTTTTTCATTGTTGTATAACGCTGCAAAATGCTACATATCGATTATACCTATCAATAAACAAATAAACATAAATATCTTTATCTGCAGCTTCTGTTGGTGCCTTCTTGGCCCCAATGCAAGCAGGCTTTAATAGTCGAAGTTGCCTTCTGTAAAACGTTTATCTGGATATGTACCGAAAAGCAATAAGAAATGTCACTGGAAACCTTTGAAAGAAACCTCACATCATGCGCACTTTTCAGGTGCTTTGTCTGGACAGAGACGCATCTTTCGGCGTCGACCAGGCCTCATCCGGACTCAAGTCCAGTACCGCCAACCTGACGCCACGGCCGTCCGAGTTTTCTGACTCGGCCGCCAACATCCCGCGCTCCTACTCCGTGTCGGGCCAGGAAGGCCTGAGGCGGCGTCGGGAGTCCGAGCTGGAGGAGCCGGACAGCCGGCTGAAGGGAGGAAGCCTGGCCGAGCGCGGCCGCAGCTCGTCGCACGTGGCCATCACGGGATCGCAGCACTTCCTGGACGGAGGCAAGGAGGCCACGCCCAGCATCGCCTCCGATATCTCCTACCCCTTCGCTGCTCAGGAGCTGCAACAAAGACTCCAGCAGATGCAGAAGTACAGCAGACAGTTTTTTCTCCAAAAGAGTCTCTAAAACTAGAAAGCCCTGTCAATACTTTGTCGACATCCTTTCAAAACAATAATACAGACACAAAGTTAAAAACAGTGAAAACAGGACCAAAAAAAAGGACTCAATTGACATGATTTGTCTTATGTGCGCCATTTGAGAGGTGAGCAGCAGTATTTTGGAGCAACTGGCGATGTTTGAGGCAGGGCTGGTTGACTCCAAAGTCAAGTGCATTAAAGTAATCAAGATGTTGCATATGAAAGGGTTCCCATTTGCCAAATCCAGGTAAGTGGCAAACCAACCTCAAAAGCATGAAATTGGCTCGAAACTTGCATATAAACACATTTCACACATGCTTCAAATGGGTTTCAAATATGCTCTATGCATTTTTTTTCTGTCCCTAAAATGCTTGAAACTGGTGCCGATTTGAATTCAGAAGCATCAAATCAACTCAAAATTAACACCTTGACTCAAAAGGAGCTTAAAAAGATTTCACGACATTCGACACAACCCCTTGTTGGCTTCAAATGCGTTTCGCATATGTGATCGACATTTTTTTTTTCTGCTGTGCTTCAAATTGACGGCGATTTGAAGCGAGCTTCAAATAGGTTTGAAATTCGACAAATGCCTTTCACAGGTGCTTCAAACTAATTGGAATCCACTTCAAACACTTAAAATCACTTTCTAACACAATTCTGTGCTGCCCATGTTGCATATATTTATGAGAAAATTTGCTGTGTGTGTGTGTCTTTTAGTGGTTCTGGGCCCAGCTACTTCCCCCTGGGGGAGATCCAGCTGACGGTAAGACACAGCTCCCAAAGGAACAAGTTGGTGGTGGTGGTCCATTCCTGCAGGTAACAAACACACACGTACTCATTTTTCTTTTTTTTGGGGAGTTGATGGTGATGTGGAAATCCACTGACTCTTCTTCTGCTCAGGAATCTGATATCATTCAGCGACCACGGCTCAGACCCGTACGTGCGCCTCTACTTGCTCCCTGACAAGAGACGCTCGGGAAGGAGAAAAACTCACACCTTCAAGAAAACGCTCAACCCCGTTTATGATCAGACGTAAGTAGCAAGGTCACAATAGCTCACGGTAACTAATGGACGAACTGAAAAAAACCCGGAATAATAAATAGTTCACTGAAATAACCCTTTTCGTAACCAAAATAAAGATTAAAAAAAACCTTATTTAAAAATGACAAGTAACTGAAATGTCATCTTATTTCTTTTTTGTTTTTTTCCTTCCAAAGGACTTGCTTGCATAAAAATAACCATTCAAGGATGGCACAAAACGGTGTAACTATACCATATGCGCACTCTTGTGGTTATATTACAATTTAAAACTATAGTTGACACATATTCATAGTTTGGCATCCGCATATTCGCAGATTAATTTTTTTCACCATTTTTTTCTTTAATATTTTCCCCATTTAAACCTTGCACTCAACAAATACTCCATATATTAATTTTATATTCAGTTTAAAAGCCTAGAACTAATATTAACCCTCACAAAAACTTAAAGCATAAAAAAAACCTGAACACAAAACTAACTTGCCCTAAAAACTGAAACTAAAAAAATAACAAAAAAAACCCCATACTATTGTTTTCTTCTATTTTTCATAGATGAAAATTCTTTAACTCACTTTTTTGTCATCAGAGTGAGAACAGTTTTGACTTTTTTCCCAAATCAGTAAATCCTAATGACAAAATTCCAACACTAGATCATAATTTTTTACCTTAAACCCTCATAAATGCGGCACACATAATTTTTATTTACATTCAGAGTGTGTGTTTTAGTTTGCAGTGAAATCATTATATATATATATATATATATATATTTTTTTTATGTGCTCAGTTTCGAGTTCAGCGTTTCCCTGGTGGAGCTCCACAGGAGAACTCTGGATGTGGCCGTCAAGAACAGTGGAGGGTTGCTCTCCAGACACAAGGGCCTGCTGGGAAAGGTACAAGACCAAAAAAAATGAAGAACTCTCCACTAGCTGGTGTTTGTTGCACGTCACATGAGCAAGCTGACAAAGGGCCACTTTTGTCCGTCAGGTCCTGGTCAAATTGGGCCCCGAAGATGCCGCCAAGGGATGGACGCAGTGGTCAGTTGTCACTTCAATTGTTGTTTGACTTTTTGTTGAAAAACGTTTTTCTTTCAAAGAAGACTTTTTGGTTGAAAAGACACTTTTACCTCTCAAAAGAAAAAGTCAATTTTTTTCCCTCTAAAAACTTTTTTTTTTTTTAAATTGGATAAAAACAATTGGACTGCCATTTTACTTTTTCTAATATGACTATTTGCCCCAACTCATTATTTGGGTTGAATATTTCTTAAACAGCCCCCCCAGCACCCCCATAAAAAAATACAAATTAAAAAAAATCAAATAGTCGAAAACAGAACATTTTTTATCTCCCCCTTCATTAAAAAATCTTAGATGTTTTTTCTTGGGAAAAATTATACCAGAATAAATGTTTTTTTAACTCGAGAAATGCATTTTTTTTCTTTCTTGATGATGGAAAATCAACTGAAAATTATTTGTACATTTTTTTGTAAAATCAAACTTTCTGCGCACAATCTGCCTTTTTTTTTTTTTTAAATGAAAGTTGTTTTTTTTGTGGCCCCTGCAGGTATGAGCTAACTGAAGACGGCCAAACGAAGACTCATCTGATCTAAAGTTAGCATCATCGTGGTGGTGGTGGTGATGAGTTGGGCGTCATTCGAATCTCCCCATTTGTGCTCCTTTCATACTTTCCAACCAAACAAGCAGCTTTCGCATGAAGGGGCAAGGCAGACCTTGCCTTTGAGGCAAAAGGGAACAAACGCAAATTGGCTATCACTATTTATCATCGTCACCAAGTCCTTTGTGTAAATACGTACAGTGTATGTTGCATCGTGCAGGATCAAGATAAGATGGCTGGAATGTTTTTTTTTTCTTCTTAACAATGTTTGTCATGTGTGAAGGAGCCTAAGGGACACATGGAAAAGAGAAAGAAATTAAAATCCACTTTTCAATTAAAAAAACAAACAGTTGGACTATACAACGGAAAAAGTCATATTTTTGGGATTGGAAACATTTGTCATATTCGGAGTTTAATGAAGGACAAAAATCACTTTAAAAATGAATTAGTGTGCAGCCATTTTCTCGTAATATTTCAACTGTAAAGAACAAATCTTGTGAAAATTAAGAATTATTTTGTTGGGGAAAAAAGTCACTTTTATTTCTTGAAAAATACATCTTTTGTTTGTCTTGCGGGGGTGAAAATGCCTTTTTGGGGGGTCCAAATCTTCCCCTCCAATTTTCCTTGGAAAAAATGGCTGAGGAAGATTTGTTTTTTTTTTTTAAATTATGAATAAAATTGGATGTGTTTTCTTCAAATAATTCAACTTTTGAGAAAGTGGAGGATCAAAAATTAAAAATTAGTTTCCATCTTTAAAAATACTTAATTTTCTCTTGAATTTTTCAGTTTTCCAAAAGAAATGACACCCCCCCCAAAAAAAAATCAGCGTGGAGAATTGTTTATTTTATTATTGACCTTTTTGTTCCTCAAAACAATGATTTTTAGAGCCCAATTTTTCCCCCAACGTCTGACACTTTTCTTTGGGAGAAAGAAAATACCACTTTGGCCATGATTCTTTTTTTTTTTCCAGAATTAAATGTGACTTTTTTTCTTGAAAAACATTTTTTTCAGGTTTTAATTACTCTTTGCAAAAACCCCCCAAAAAAATCTTTCTTTCTCCTGAAACGAAAGAAAATGACTTTTCTTTTTTCGAACAATCTCTTTTTACCTTGTACGATTTGAATTTGTTCCTTTTTTTCTAATTCTGTGGTTGTGATGCAAGTGAGTTGCAGCCACCACCAAATAGAACCAAATACATTTTTTGTGTGTTTTTTGTGTTGTTGTTTTTTGTTGTTGTTGTTTTGTTTTTTTTACACGTTTTGCTAAGCGAAGCTTTACACTCGCTTTTATTTGCCATTTGTTTATCTGGTATGACAATAGAGGATGTAATTGTGTTGGGAAGTTGTTGTGCTGCAGTGAGTGAGCTGTTTGCATAAGATTGAAATATTAGCCAGGTGTTTAAAGGCGACTTTATTGTGAAATTAAGGATTCAAAAATTATAAATGGAGAGCTATTATATCACGCCTACAGCTATCCATATGTATAGTACAAATCCTGCAGCTTGAAAAGAAACCCAAACTATCACGATTGCATATCATCATGTAACAGCACCATCTAGTGGCCATTGTTTTTTTTTTAAAATGAAGCAGCAATATTTTGGCGAGTGTCATTTTCATATTGTTTTAATACTTCCACGTTTTACTTGCAAGGTCTTAAATCACTTTATTCAATTTATATGCTTTTGTCATGATTTTAAGTATTCAAAGTAAAATGAGTAGAACAGGAGATCTGTTATTCTGACGTGTGTTCTGCTTGGAGACACATTTCAAATTCGATGGACTTTTACTCTTATTTTGAATGGCTCACATTTGAGTCTCCTTCCTGTTGTGCCTTAGGTCGAAGGTCACGTGACCCGTCTGCGTCAACTTGGAAAGGAATAAAACAAAAATAAGGAAAAGTCTCAGATTATTTTATATCACATGCAGCCACCCACGCCATCACAATGCAGCTCTGTTTGCCTTTTGGCTTCGCCTGCCGCATCACGTGGTGACCATGACAGGCGACCAGTCATTGTTTGTCTCTATGTTCCTCGATAGACTGGCGTTAATTTTTTTTGTCCATGTTCTCCGATCTTGTCGGGCAACCAGTCAATTGTTTGTCCATACTGTCTATGATGATGTTGACTGGCTACCAGTCTTTTTTTTTTTTCTGAGTTGACATTGACTGTTGTCCAATCATTTATAGATGTGCTCTGACATTTGCTGGCGACCAGTAATTTTTTTCAATTTGATTTCTGACAGTGTATGGTGACCAATTCATTGTTTGTCGACATATGCACTAACATTGACAGGTGACCAGTCCAATTTTTTGTTTATATGTGATCTGAAATTGGCTGGTGACCAGTCTTTTGCTTATCGATGTGCCTTTACGTTGGCTGGCGACCAATTCGTTGGCTGTGTAGTGACATTGCCTGGTGAAAAGTCCATTGTTTGTCTGTATGTGCCCTGACATTGGCTGGCGACCAATCCATTGTTTGTCTAGTTGCCCTGACAGTCAAAGGCGATCAATCCATTGTTTTGTCTCTATGTTCCTTGATAGACTGGCGAGTGGTTAATTTGTGTGTTTTTCACTGTGGGTTCTGACAGTTAGCATTGACCACTCTTCAGAGCAACTAACAAAGTGTGCACAAGGTTTTCTTTATTCCCATGTTGTCTTTCCACAAGAGCCAGCCAGTCTGGTTTCCGTTTGCCTTTTTTTCCTTTTATTTCGAAAGCGAGCGGCGGATGTGTAGCATGCGAAGACACTCGTGAGCTTGCTGAGAGCAGCGGCAGCAGCAGCAGCAGCAGGAGGAGGAAGAGCAATCAACGCCCTAGCTTTCAGCCTCACTGCCCGCCTGCCTCATACCCTCCCTCCCTCGCTCCATCCATTCGTCCAGCCACGCAACCGACTCGTCTCCTGCTCGCCAGGCCGCGCAGGTGCCTTCCAGAGCGCACCCCAGGACCGAACAGAGCCCGAGAGGACGGATGGCCTTTTAACGTGCGGTTGGAGCCAAAGCAGGAGAGACATGCCGCCGTCTTCCTTCTCCTCCTTTTGCCTCCTCGTCGTCGTCCTCCTGCGCACGTCTTCCTCCCCCGCCTTGGCTGACAGGCTAGTCGGTGAGTCTCCGCTGCTACTGGTTCTTGTGCTTCCGCTGGGGTCCATTTTGTGCTGGGTGTTGATTCGTCAATTAACACACATACATGGTGTCAAAACGTCGGAGCTCTCACAAAACAGAGTCGGGGGGCGGGGGGCAACCCCCGCCACACCCCCCAACACAAATCTAAAGCAGGTCCGTTATGTTCATTCAAATGAGCATCGTGCGTCATTTACATCTATTTAAAAACTACGATCATCACGTTGGGCATGTTAATATGCATAGAAATTGCTCCTAAATCATTTTCAACGTGTATATTTTTTGCAATGTAAAAAACAAACAACTATGTCAGTTACTCTGGAAGTTAGCAAGACATGCACTATTTAACAAACACATTAGTTGACTTTAACAAAAGTGAATAAATAGGTAGACATACCATGAGTATGAATATGTGTATTTTTAATGTCCAAATATATACTGTATAAAAATGCAACACGTGAAAGGTACAGCGTGTAGAGCTTGTGCCATCCAGTGGTGAAATAACAGAATGCAACAACCTAACTCGAAGCGCGTGGATTTTGAAAAACGCGCATTTCGGTGCACCGGAGAAAACAAAGTTGGCCAGCATATCACCAAATTCTTCAGCACCGGTGCAACCAAAATGTCATCCCAAACGAATCCCAAAGTCGCTCAAGTGACGAGAAAGTGCCTGTAATGTGTTATACATGTTTTCGTCGTTAGGATTGGGATCTACGTTCCCTAAATTTGTTTTCTTCAGGTATCCGTAACAGAAAGATTGCGGTGAAACATGGCCGCCTCCTGAAGGGAAGACCCGCCCTATGTAATGTAATTAGCAATTATTTCACTAAGAATTGCATTGAAAATGTTTTTGTCATTGAACATATTTTTTGCATTCTATTAATAGTGTTAAAAAAAAAGACCGTTGGAAAAGAAAAATCACAGTCACTTAAAAAGTATGTCAATTAGCCCCTAAGATAGCAAACAAAGACAATGCACCATCCATACAAAATTATTTTTAAATGATAGAATATTCATAACATTCATATCTACATTTTAATACATTTCTTAAAATGTATTTTGTCCCCATAGAGTGCTCTTCATTTTACATTTGTGTTGTGTTTTTGTTCAAAGCTACTCAGTATGCCAGGGGACAAATCCTGTTTATAAAATTTAAATTTAAAACTTTAAAATAATGTGTGTGTGTGTGTGTGTGTTTGAATGTGTGATTGTTTTCATGTGTTTTGTGTGTGTATCATTGTGTTTATGTGCCCACGGGTGTTTCTGTTGTCATTTTTGCATGTTTTGTGTGTATGTGTGTGTGTGTGTGTGGTTGTTGGGGTGGGGGTGGTACTCCTCCTCAGGGCTTCCCTGGTAGTCAGGTTACATAATAAGAATAATAAGTGAGCAGAGTGTGGCAACTGCAGGACATTTGATGATGATGAAGGTGATGATGTTTGTTCACCTTTCTTGAATGCTTCTTTTATCTTCAGGAGGCGCAGGTGTGTTAATTTGTCACAGCCACAATCGATTGTTAGGACAGTGATGATGCTTTATTGCCCTGGTAAAAAAAAAAAAAGTGCGGTGCTCGCCTAATCGCTAGCCTGAAGGTCGTCCACCGTCAATTGCCATGGTGACACTTTTACCGTTTCAGTGCGCACACAATTGGTGTGGACAGTTTATAGACAGAAGGATTTAGTCGCACACTTGACCAAAAATGGGACAACAGCTAGCCTTGAAACCTAACCCTGTTTTGAAATACTAATTTAAAAGCCTAACCTAGGCTATAAACCCCACCCCAGGCCTTGAACCCAAATTTGGACACCTAACCCAGGTTTAAAACTCTCATTGGAAACCCTCATCTGTACTTTAAACCCTAATTTGATAAACCAATCCTGATTTGAAACCCTAATTTGAACATGTAATCCTCGTTAAAAACTCCACATTATCATTAAGAAAACCCCCTCATTTAATAAGACACTTATAATAGTTTAACGCCATCATTTGAATCCCCAACCTAGACTTTTTAAACCTTTAGAAAGCCGAAGTCTGGTGAGAAACCCTACCCTGACCCTCACCATGACACCCTAACTCAGCTCAATTTGAAAGCCTAACCCTGGCTTGAAAACCAAACTTGAATGCTTAAACCTTGTTTAAAACCCCGAGTAAAGCCCGAAACCCTCATTTAAAACCCAAACAAAAGTTTAAAACCCGAGTTTAAAAGCCTAACTCAGACTTAAAACCCTAATTTGAAACTCTCCTTGACACCTGGCCCCGTGCTTAAAATCCCAATTTGAAGCCCTAACCCACACTTAAAACCCTCATTTAAAAGCCTAACCTTATCTTGAAACCCTACTCTAGTCTTCAAACCCCAATTTGGAACCGTAACCCTGCCTTGTACCGCTAACAATGGTTAAAAGGCCTAATTTGAACGCCTAACACGACAGGTCAAAGCCACATTAGAAAGCCTGCCCGTGTTCTTTGTGTCCATGAAGTTGTGGGCAGAGCAGCAGAAGGTTCCCAAGTGCATCATGGGAAATGTAGTCCTCCTCTGCTTTCCCACTAATTCCACTTAGTTTGTGTTGCTTTGCTGGCCCGCAACCCATTTCACATATGTGTACCTCTCAGGGACATGACCACAGAGTCATTGCCACTCCAGAATAGTTCCTCCTCATCCTCCTCCTCCTCCTCTTCCTCCTCCAATGTGTTTCGTAGCTGCAAAGTCCACCAATTCTGTTCACACCTCAGCAAGGGGTGGCAAGCACACAGGCAAAACATGCAAGTGTGTGCGAGTGTGGCCGTCCTTTGATGGTCTCACAGCTGATGAGCTGTTGCCATGGTTACAGCATCCGTCTGTTTGCCCTGTTCAACGGTTTGTGCTCGCGAGTGTGGTTTAGCAGCCGTCTGAGCGCTTCACACAGTTGGTCATGTCAATAGGCTTGGAACCCTGATTTAAAACCCCAATTTAAAACACTAATTTGAAACCCTAACACAGTCTTGAGTTCGAACCTTAACCCTTGTTTCAAAATGAAACCCTCAGTTGAAACCAGGGCCTGACCATTTCTTGATTTTTGAGGCCGATTCAGATATTTGTTCGAATAAAATTCTGATATCTGATTAATTGGGATCAATTCAAACAAATATTCAAAGAATGAAATCTGATTTTTTTTCTCCCTTAATTATAATAACAAACATGAAGTACAGGCAGAATATTTGACAATATTTTGACTTTTAGTATTAACTCTATGTCAGAGATAAATGGGCAGATTTTTAAAATATTTTTTTTGCCGTTTAAAAAAAAGTTTGTTGAAAGATAATTATCTTTCTCTTGTGTTATTTCCAGGTTGTCTATTTGAGCAAGAACTGTGTACACCATTTGAGCTATGTGTCAACGGTAAGATTTTAAAAAACAAAAACAAAACTATTTTTAACTGTTTGAACATTTTGACTTACCGTCAGGCTGGAAAGCATCCCAATACTTTTGTTCACATGCGTTTGTAGACGGGATGTTCGGAAGGTGTTACTCCATCCCGGTGAGCGACGTTTACTCCTATGACGTCACCTTGCCCGTCGTACAACATTTTCGACTGCTCCTGGACAAAATGGCCGATACGGGTAAGCGCACGCACGCACATGCATGTCAGTTTGGGGATGAAATGGTGCTTGTGATCATGCAATGTTTGTTAGAAGAGATTCACATTTATGTTTATGACACGTGCATATGAAGTGTATTGCTGCCGCATTAGCAAAAAAAAAAAAAGTTCAGAATCACATTATAACATGATAAATCTCAGGTTAGAATATGATAAATTCCATATTGGTGCTACATGATCGATTCAACAGTATAACCTGATCGCTTTCACATTTCACATGGAGTTTCATCTTTTGACGTGATATGTTTCATGATGTCGTGTGATAAGGAAATAAAATTCATCACATTAAAAAGAAATCTGATTTGCGCGTTCAGCAAACCAAAACAAAGCAATGATTATTAATTTTATAAAACTTTTAATATATTGCAATATGTTTTTTTTAATGTATTTATTTTTTCTAATGTGGCAGCAATACTCTTCTGTAGCTGGCAACTGATTTAAATGGTTTAAAAGTTTAATTCCACAATCATCTGCTCATGGCAAGAGTTGAAAGGTGCCATAGCGTCCACTAGAGGGAGACAGAAAGCATATAAGCGCCCCCTTGTGTGATCTGCTGATGAGGCCACTTTTGCTTTGAGTGACATCTTAAAGGAGTTTGATAGAAAAATGCAACATCGAAAACAAACAACAGTGATCTCTTCATGAACGATTCCAGTGTGACGAGGTGGAAGAAACGACACAAACGAGCAGTCGGGACACCGCACCAGCACCCCAGGAGATAAATTGTCAGCCGCGCCTCATTCGCTTTAGTAGGCTCACCTCTGTTAGCATGCTGCCAATGCCTTTATGGCGTATTTCATGGCGACTATTCAACAGCTGTGTCGGGTTGGGTGTTAACGAGGTGCTACAGACGGTGCGGAACTGCCAAGAGATGAGTACGAATCGGTAATTGCTTGTTTGCATCCTAGGAAATGACAGCCGAGCTCAAATGTCACAGAAAGGAAATAGACAAGGGACATGATGGTGTTTCACGAGCCTGCAAAGTCAGTTGAGAGATTTGTTCCGAATTACATTCTTTCAAGATAATTGCTGAAAGTGTGTAAAAATGTATGTTGTGCTCAACAATGGAGATAAAACATTCACCTTGTTTTCATCATATCAGTTTTTGGGGGTTTTTTTTGGGTTGTGGCTAAATCAGACGACGCACTTTGATATCTGGCTGGAGTCGCTCTTCCCGCACTACATAAAAACCTAACTCCTATAGTACGCATCAGCAGTTATTTGGTGGAATTGTGGGTTACTTTGTGTCATTTTTACTCGGCCCAAGCCTCTTAGCTTGCAATGTCTCTAGTGGCTAGTTCCTCTTGTTCTTGTAGCGGTGTGGAAAGCGCAGCGGCGACCCAGTGGGATGTTCAGTCATTCCTTGTTTATCTATCACTGGACGGACTAAATGATAAAATCTGTAATACGTAGATTTATACTCAAGCTTGTATATCATACCTGACACAAACTGGCTAAGAGTTGACAACATAGCAGCCAGGCCGGGGCCTGACTTTTAAAGCCACACACATTCAGAGTCACGGATACTACTTTGTTGAACGCCACGATGGCAACACCAGGTGAGCAAAAATAATTCCTGCACCTCCCATGCATATTTTATCTTGGTTTCATGCGAAATCATTATTTATGCCATTACTAGAACATGGGTAGGCAACTGTCGGCCCGCAGGCTGTATAGGGCCTCTCGACCACATTCTTCAGTGGCCCATTAATTCTTCCCTAAGTCCCCTGAATTTTTTTCTGATGATTTTTTTGTGTTCCTATAAACCCCCCAAATTTTCCCCAAAAAGCTGATGAACAATTACTAAACGTTTTCCACAACAGAATGGGGTAAATAGAGAAAGCAACCCCAGAAAACTAGACCAAAAAAAAAAACATAAACAAAAAAAATGGCTTTTATGTGAATTTGCAGATGTGTAAAAATGCGTCATCTGTAGTTTGAACTTGTAATATTACCATTCTCCACTAGATGGCAGACATGGCCTAGTAATACTAACTGCCCCGTACTACAACATAAGTATGCCCAATATTATTTTTTGTTTATTTTTGGGGGGAGATTTGGAATTTTTGCTGTTTTTTTGCCATCCTTGAATGGTCAGTTTTATGCACCAAAAAAACCTGCATGATGTGGTTAATTTGTTATTTTTTGTTGGTTTTGAATAGTGGAACTTGTACACATGCATTGAGAGGAGCCTGGAAAATAAATAAATCACGAAATAGAGATGTATTGTATTCAGACCTCACAGAAGGAGCACATTTTACTCATCTTAACTGCTGAGGAGTTAAGTCACTTTTCTACTAAGTTTTTCCAATTGGGATGAAGTTTGTTTGGTTTGACTGCTCAGTCGTTGTTGAAATTTTGTGCATGTGCAGGTTTGACGTGGCAGGATGACACCACCCAGCATGTTCTGGCCAAAGAACTCTCCAAAGTCAGGAAGATTCCTCATCGACTACCAATGAGCGCCGCCGCCGGCAACACGGATGGCAGGTAAGACACTCGAGACGATGAGGAAGTGGTGCGTATGGATAAACGGAGCTCATTGGCAGGCCGGCGGCCGAGGCGATGGACCCCGTAGATCGGAGGCTGAAGCCGGTGAAGGCAGAGCTTAGCAGAAACCTGCAGATGTACCTCCAGCGTCTCGGAATTCTCCCGAAGGCGGGCGGCGGTGAAAGCCTGAGGAAGGTTTGTTCACTTTATTTTTATGGTGTGTGGAATTTTAAGTCAAAAAATCAATGTAATAATTTTAGAATCAGATCAGAATCAGCTGTAAAAGCACACAAGGAATTGGTCTTCACAGTCACGAGTCATCCACGAAAAAATGAAAAATAAAAATGACCAACAGAGTGGTTCGCTACTTAACGGCCCAAGTTTTTCAAAAATGGATAAAAGGAAAACATGAGGAAGGGGGGAGGAAAAAAAAGATGCCCTATCTGCACTCTTTTAAAGGAGGGGGTACAATATGAACCCAGAACATTTTTTGGACAGTTATTTTTTAACGTCTTTCATTTGCTCAAAAACTTAATAAGACATGTCAGGTATGTTCAAAGTCCACCCGCAAAGTCTGTTTCACTTAGCATCATGACGTTTGGTCGACATGACCATCATGTATGAGTAGACCCACAAAAACAGTCTTTCCGTAAACCAGGACACTCAAATAACTTGGTGTTTTCCAGAGCGGTCAAGTCCAGTCAGACCTGTACAGCTCCAAGTCTGACCCGATGAGTACCAAGGCGTCTTCATCCTTCAGAGTGAAGGAGAACCCATCAGCGGATCGGCTCCAAGTTGTCCTTAACATCCTAAGGGTGCTTCTCGCCGCCCATCCTGATGCCTCAGCACGCCTCAGACCCATCTACAGCCAGGGAATGGAAGCTTCTGACCCCAGGAACTTCAAATCCAGACCCAAAACTCCAGAGGGTCCTGCCAAGGAGCCTCTTACGTTAGTGGATGGTAAGTTCTGTATGAAAAACATACAAATGATTAAATAAAGACAATTATATGTTGTGAATATAAAACATTTCAAGGTACCACTGTCGATTTTTTTGCTGCATTTGATCCAAATGTCACGTTGCAGAGAAGTTCATCCAGAACGTTTTGAAGAACATCGGCAGGCAACACCTGAACGTGGACAATCTGACACCCAATGACATGGACCAGCTGTCCAACCTCATCGTGGATGCTTTGCAAGTGGTGGACAAAGACCGTACCGCAGACCGGGATCAGGTCCGACCCGGGCCGAGAGACTTGGGAGATGAGCTGAGTGACGGCAAGGAAGAAGAAAAGAAGGGAAATGACAGAGATGAGGAGAATGTGGCGGAAGCTTCAACTGTGAAGATGACCTCTTCTGACCCACCTCAAGGTACCGCCAATCAAACTTGACGGCTGTTCATCACAAATGGCTGGTGACTGCGAAAAGATGACATCATAGGAAGCACTAGAGCACTACGATACTGATAACATGAGAAATAAGGGACTTTTTTTTTTTGACCAACAGAAGTTCAATCACCGACTAATGACGACAAAGTGAAGGACGAGGTGAGCCTGTCAGAAGTTCCCTCTCTTAATGTGGTTTGCCATTTGGAACACTTGATTCATCGATGAATCATTGCACCTTTAACTTATAGAGACATAACTCCGGTAGTATTAGCTGACTAAAGCTAAGGGAACATGTAAAATAGAGGTAATGTTGCAGTTGTGCCAGAGCTGCTAGCTGGCTAAAGCTAATTGTATGTGCCAGACAGATGCACGACAGTTTTGTTTGTTAGCTAAAATCAACATAGTGCAACAAATGTAAAATGGAGGCATGCTACAATGATGCTAGCTGTCTAAAAGTATCGCTAATAGCGTATGTAAAATAAGGGCACGCTGCTGTTATGCTAGCTGGCCAAATGAATGTATGTACATTGGAAGTGTGTTTTCTGACATAATTTTGCTTCCAGGCTGGTGGTGAAAATGTTTTCAGCAAACTTCTGGCCTACTTGGACCAAAGAGCCTCTTTCCCTTCCACATCTTCTCCTCCTCACCGTCAGTCGGGTCTGGAGAATGTTCGTAGCCGCACCAGTGAGGTGGGCTTGTCGGTCCAAAAGAAGGACACCACAGAGTCAGTGGAGGAGGTGTCCGAGGTGGCGGGCTGGGTGAAGGAGGTGGCCCCGCCACCGGCCGCCGTCAAATACCAGGAAACGCGTCAGAAGATGTCAGACGAACTCCAGCTGGATGTCAAGGCCGCAGGGAAGGAGGCAGATGATATCTTTGGATATGTCATCACGGACACTGAGTGAGTTCACACAAGACCTGCCTGTTCATGGAGAAATTTCATTCCATATTGAATTCAACAGTCTTAAAAAGCTCTCAAAACTGTAGGATGTCATGTGATGAAGTGACGAGTGTTTTGTCGATTTTGCCTCCTCAGCGGTCTTCAGACGGACCAAGGTCTGCACATGATGGAGATCCTGGCTCGCATGGCCAGAATCCAAATCACCGACTTTGCCGAGTTGTCGTACGTATGAACGCTTTCTCTCTTCTCTTCCATCTCGTCTGATTCACAAATCAAAGCCCACATATGATGTCAAATTGACTGTAATGTTTGCATCCAATGACAAAGTAAATCAAAGTCATCTGAGCAATGCAGAGCAAAATCCAACCATTGATGCGTTTCAATAAAACATTTTCATGGTCAACAATTTTAATGTCATGCGATGCGACCCCCCCACACCCCTCTGAAAAAAACAAATAATTGATCAAATCGATCTTCCTCCGCTTTTTTCGAGCAGAGGCGTTAGCCTAGCGTAGCCAACGTCATGTCTGCACCAGCGACACACACCCGCAACACTTGAGCCAAACATCCACTCCACTCTCCTCCACACCCACACTACGACTCGCGACTCCCAATACAGATATTTTTGGATTACTCCACTCTCCTCCACACCCACACTACGACTCGCGACTCCCAATACAGATATTTTTGGATAGTTTGACTCATAGCCTGAAACGATGAATGAAATGAAATGATTAATCAAATTGTCCTTTATCAGGATACAGGGGGTTTTATGTAGCGGATATGGAGTCATTCCAAATACTTGGAATCGAAAAAAAAAAGTATGTATGTATACGCTTATTATGATGCAGAAGGTGTCGCCATCCATCAAGTGGACATGAGCGATTTCCCGTCGAGGCGTTGGCCTCAGCGTTGAGATGGATGACGTCGTGACGCATGTGATGAATGCTTGGGCCGAGTCGCCGCCGGCCCTCGCAAATAATTGTCACCATTTTTTTTTTCCGCCTTCTTATTCTGATGCTTTCATCTGCTCTTGTTTGCAAGGTGATTTACTTGCAGAGCTGACATTCGTAGTGGAAATGATTAAAATGAGCTCATTAGCATTCACGCTGATTATTTGAGGTGGTTGTGAAGGCCGTTTCGGTGGATAACCGCTTCCAGTTTGTTTTGATGACTATTTAGCTGCATATTTCAAATGTTTCAACCAAGAATCCAGTCTTAATGTTGGCTTAAGGCCACGGAGGGGGAATATCTATCTTTACCCAATCTATTGTGTCATGGACAAGTGTCAAAGAGAAATGCATTAAAAAAAAGTGTGAAGGAGAAGAAGAGTGTCAGAAAGGAGAAGCGTCACCTACCGCATATGTTAAGCGCAGGTGTTAAAAAGAAGAGTGTTGATAATAAGTGGGGGAAGTGTTACAAATAAGAACAAGGCGAAACAGAAAACACATGCTAAAAAAAACAGTCAAAGAAAAAAATGTTAGTGCTTTAATATAAAGTGGCCACAAAAGCAACCCGGGCGGGCGAAAGGGGACGTGGCCATCCGTCTCTCGGCGGGGGGTCCTTTGAGCGGCTGAGCGGCAAGAAGAAGAAAAGCTTCTTCGGATGGGGTAGCCGACCACACGCATGCTTTCGCCACCTTGTGATTTATTTGGCGCCCGCTGGGAAAACTGCAAAATGGCCGCCTGACACAAATCCATTTCTTTGCACGCAACACCTCCTCAACCACAAGGACCGAAAAAGACAACATACAATATACATATATTTTTGCTTTGTGTTGCCAGCAAAACGTTTGAGTTTGAACAATCTTTAAAAATTTCAAACCTGTAACTAATCTCTGGTTTGGAATGAGTTCAGTCAAATTTGACTTGTTGATAGCAGGTTTTGGATTGAAGGCACAATTTCCAACTTCACCGTTAGGTGGGGCTGTTACACTCTTCATTCATTGTGATAATGAACAAGGGGCACAACAATCCCACTGCCAATTTGCAAACTCGATTTTTTTTGTCGGAGGGGTGGGGGGGAATATTGCTGACATGATTCCAAATGTGCAACTGTTGAAGTAATTTGTGTGTGTGTGTGTGTGTGTGTGTGTGTGTGTGTGTGTGTGTGTGTGTGTGTGTGTGTGTGTGTGTGTGTGTGTGTTTTAGGGTGGTGGGCCCTGCCGTGACATTCAAAGTGAGCCCCAACCGGCAAAATGTCAGCACAGCATATGTGGCACGAGTGGCCGGTAGGTCACATTT
>CAAKHF010017047.1:0-13721 GCA_901007745.1 Hippocampus kuda
AGAATAATAAGAAAACCTTTATTAGTCTCACAATGGAGAAATTCCCAATTCACAGCAGCAAAGTTCTGAAAGGAAGATGTAGAACAACAAAATATAGGAGCTGCTGGAAAGGCAGCCACTCACGCGGCGCCATTTTGAAGTCAAAATGAGTGATAAATGAATAATAAGATGGATCAAGATATTTTTTAAAAAGTATACATATAGTCCATTCAAGAACGTTCTCATAATATAACAATATTCCATGGGAAAAAAATCTAAATAGGATTTTCATATTTTTGTTTTTGGTCACTGTTCACCTGTTCAAATGAGAGTACTGCAGTTCAATAGAATTGTTTCCAAAAGTTGAACATTGTAGTCTGGTTTAAAAAAAAAAAAAAGAAAGAATTGAAAAGTTGAAAACACACAAGTCAATGACACAAAAACGGTTTCGTAGCATCTATTTTTATTCTTTAGATCTCATTACAGACTAGACGAGTGTGCGTGTGCGCGCGCGTGTGTGTGTGCGTGTGTGTGTCGCATCACCTTGAGGCAGGAATTTGCGCATGCGCAGCTCTATGTCCCCGTGTCCATCTGTCTTTTCTTGGTGGCGGGAAGGAGGACGTGGCCGTCATCTTCATATTCGTCATCATCTGTGCTGAGCGGACGTGTTTGAAGAATCATGTTGACGTTGCTGACCTCCATGTATCTGATGGCACGGGCCTTTTCGTCGCAGGTCAGTCCCGCGATCAATGAACGCACCACTCCGTCAGTGCTGCGTCCATGGACGTCATCGCGAGGTTGCCGCTGCCGTTTACGGTTTAGTGCGGGGTCCGTGAATGCACCACTGCCGCTTTTTTTTTTTCGCATCCGCCGTTGTTGCTCCCGGAAGTCACCAAACGAATTTGTCCAAACGAGACTTTCTCGTGTAGTGTCACGTGGTTCACGCGTCCACCTGCTGACTCCTTGGTCAAGATTTTGCTTTAGTACCACTGACCATATCCGGTGGTTTCTTTCAAAATAAACACAAACAGGATACGGAGTATTTGAAATATCATCCTTATTGACTAGTACAAAGCCTTACTCTTGGTGGATAGATGTGATAGAAAATGGTTGTATTATTAAGACCTGGCCAAATCTGTTCTCGGGAAACCGGGCTTGCGTTAATATCACATCAGACAGTGGGACTCCATATTCATACCTTTCCCACTTTATTCATGTTTGTGTGTGGTGGGTTCTTTTTGGGAGTGTAATTGGCGTAGTCGTATGGTGCGGGTGAGAGGTGAGGCGGTTCAGGAGGCACTTGCTGCCATGGCACCTGTCATGTTCTTAAAGGACGCTAAGTACGCTAATGCCGCTTAACGCAACCATGCACACACATGCCTCTCTTACAACACAATTACTATACCTTTATTGATTACTTTCAACATGTTTTGTTCAGATTTTCTTTCACCTGAAATTTTGTTGAACCTACCTACCTACCTACCTACCTACCTACCTACCTACCTACCTACCTACCTACCTACCTACCTACCTACCTACCTACCGTCTCCCTATCTTGCAGTCCTAATATTTGCCACGTGATGTCGCTAACGCAACATGGACTCCAGCGAAAAAAATGTAAAGCAAATGAATGAACTATAGCGACGGAATTTTTCTTCCCAGGATGTCATTATGATAAACATAAACTAAACTATCAATAACTGAGTAGTAAAAGGGGATGAACACATGAACACACGCATATACTGTATTCAAAGTTTTACATTTTGATATCTTATTATTGTTATGATGATGATTATGATTATTATTATTAGTAGTAGTAGTATAGCTACTCGATTATGTACTTAATTTCACGCAGCGTTACATTTCCTGATCACGAGCCCAGTTTGGAGCAGTAGGCGCGGGATGGGTTTCGCGGTGCCTCATGGGACATGAAGTCCTTTCTGTGGAGGGTGGCAGGCGTTTGCTCCCTTAAAAGACTTCAAGTCCCACATGTCGCGCGCGAGTAAAGAGGCGTAGTCTTCGACAGAGGTGACCCCCAAGCCTCCAAGCGGCTAAGTCCTCCACCATCCTTTCCTCGTTCCTCGTCGTCGTCTGAAATGGTAAGTACAACGTTTCAACTTCCTTCCAACAAACCCGAACATCGCGACAGATGTCCTTTCGCTTCTTTTTCCTTGCGAGCTTCACAGTGCTCCAAACAAAAGGGCCGCCTCCAAGAACGTGACTGAATGACATTTAATTCATTTTTCCATCGTCCATCGTGACCCATTTGTGTGACGCAATCACACGAACGGAAGATGCGGCAAAAATATTGCGCGGCGAAACAGTGGAAAGTTGAAAGTATTTATTGGGACACTGGTGACGTCACCAGACTTGTGTCACGCGATCGTGCGGAAAAAAAAAAGCCCCTTCATTTTAAAATGGGACGGTTGGAGGAAAAGCCGTCGAACAAATGTCGCTTCACATGCCACGCGATCACAATGCGAAGGACGGCACATTGAATCGTTGTCAGTAAGCGATGCCGAGCCACTTGATTCGTGGAAGGTTGGACGTGGCGGTCTTGCGTCTTCTAAAATGTAACCGAAGCCGAGTGGAAGAGGGGCACCACTTAGGCACGCTTTAAATCGGAGACGTGCGCATCATCGTGCAAACGTGCAGTCGTCTTGTTTCGCGTGGTTCCGAATGGACTTAAGTGTACACTGCTGCCGGGAGGAGACTGGACATCTCATCTGACATCTTCCAATCGGCGCTCTCATCATTTGCACATCAAGTTCTTGCAACTGTGAAGCAGAACCAAAAGAAATAGGACGTGGTTCAAATTTGCTCCCGGTCAACTTTTTAATCAGAGACATGTGCTCCGTTGTGCAAATGCGCAACGTCGTCCCAACGCCGATGAATGTTCTCATTTCATTCTCCGAGCATTGCCTGGATTGACCGCGCGGGTTTTCCCTCGGGTCATGCAAGGAGGAACTGGGAAGAAAGATTTACTGGATGCGAACAACTTCAAAGCCAACCACGACGCTCCCCGTTGCAATCGATGCGGCGCCCCGAGAGTGGTCGTTCATGGACATCAGTGCACAAGGGAAGAAGCCATGGCGTCTTGGCGCGCCCTTAAAGTTCGAGCAACGCGAGCCAAACCTAATATTGTACCCAGTCGAACTTTGATCCGAGACGAGCGCCACGCCCAAAGGCCGTCTTAGTCCGACGAGTTCCACTTTGGTGCATGCGCAGGCAAGAGACACGGCATCTCGTTTCTAAATTTAGCCAAAGTCTTTTGAATATCAAGTGACACCATCTGACGCAAGCTGTCAGAACAAGGTTGGCCACGCGCTCCCCGTGCGTCTCGCGATTGTTGTATCAGTCGGATTTGCGGGGCGCCGGGCGACGTCTGAATGGAGGATGAAGAGCCGCCGCGTTTGCTTGCCCGCAGGCTGATCCCATCCGAGTTGTGGTGACCGGCGCCGCCGGGCAGATCGCCTACTCGCTGCTCTACAGCATCGCGAAGGGCGACGTCTTTGGGAAGGAGCAGGTGAGGTTGCTATGGAAACAGGACGCCCACTCCACAAATGGATTGAAAGTATGGAAATGCTCATATGTGTTTAGAATACAACAACAACAAACAAAAGAAAAGCTCTGTTTCGAATAACGTCCTGTTTGGCTAAAAGGAAGATTCTTTTTAAATGTGATTCAATTAATAATAATAATAATAATAAAGGATTCATCCATTCTTGGAGTAATTGTTCGTTGGAGGTCCAGTTCTAAACAAAAAAAAGAGATTGCTGTTGCATGCTAGTATGTGATCAGTAATGGGTCAGTGAGTTGAGGAGCTTCATTTCAACAAAGTTGTGCCGTGGCGCCATCTTTGTGCCGTGTAGAGGCAACTTGAAACCCTTCTGAGGGGGAGGTCAATTCCTCGTAGAGTTTCATTATTCGGGGGCTCTCTCCGGGCACTGTTTGGAAAACCAAAAAAGTTTCATGGCAATGAGTTTTGATTTTAAAAAAAAAAATGTAGAAATAAATATTGATCTCACACCCATCCTCCCATCTGCGGCCTTGTTTTTTTTCCCCGGAAGTTTTTTTTTTTTTTTTCCTCGGGAGGGTGAAGGTCGTTAATATTTGTCAACTGTGGGCACGTGAAGCCCTTTGAGCTTGGGGAGAGTTCAAAAGGTCATGCTTGTGTTGGTGTTTGCGTTTGTGTGCGTCAGCCCTTGGTCCTGGTGTTGCTGGACATCCCGCCCATGCTGCCGGTGCTGGACGGCGTGGTGATGGAGCTTCAGGACTGCGCCCTCCCGCTGCTGAGGGGTGAGCCGTCCTTGTTAGCGGGCACAAAGGACTACGCCGGCCGCTTTGAGTGCGTTGACCCGGCGAGGGGGGTGGTCGGGGAGGCGCGCTCAGAAGCCGGCCAATGGCAGCGGGGATCGCTGGGGGGGCGGTGAACCGTGACCAAAGTCCGCCTTGATAATGACGACGGCACGCTTGTTATCATCAACCTTCGGGGAAGCTTCTCGAATCTTGTTTTGTCCTCCGATCTTCGGTTCGAGTCTCCGATGCGGACGCTATTGCGTCATGGTCGTCACCCGACGTACACGTTTAGCTCGCAACGTCCTCATAACGCGCTTCAAGCATTACGACAAACTACAGGTGTCACAGTTCATCAAACTGATATAAATACCGATTCATCGGATAGTGTTTGTGATCATCGATTCGGCTTTTGGAGAACGTTTTGAACATCTGCGACGGCGACGCAGTAAGTTGCCATAACACGAGTCATTTTCCGTCAAGGATGAAGCGTATCCTCGGGAGTATTGTTCTCTTTGTCTACATGTGCTGCTCCACCGTTTCCAAGTCTTTAGTTTTGATTGATTTTGGTCATCTTACAACAATGTCAATGATGTGACCTCCGTCACCGCTGCGCGTAGGTGTTCCAAAACTGGTTTTCATTTCCTCATGGCTCGACGACCAGTAAGAAGCCCATGAAATTGGACAGTAGCGTTAGCCTCTTCGGAAAACACGTTACTCATCACAAAACTTCGATCGGGGCCGACATTTTGCATTGAGTGGACGTCTTCGGCGAGGATATTCCCAAACGCCTGCGAAACGTTGCCCTCCTCGCATGCTAACGATGCAAATCACGTTGGCGTGACGCCCATGGCCAAAATCTCCCCCCCTCCCCGTCAGAGGTGATCCGCACCGACAAGGTGGAGTTGGGCTTCAAGGACATCGATGCCGCCATCTTGGTGGGCTCCATGCCCAGGAAGGAGGGCATGGAGAGGAAGGACCTGCTCAAGGCCAACGTGGCCATCTTCAAGACGCAGGGCGCCGCCCTGGACAAGTTTGCCAAGAAGACGGTCAAGGTGAGCGCAGACGTGAACGGCGTCTTGTGAACGGCGCGTCGCCGGGGCCGAGGGGGGTGCGTGGGAGGAGTTGCGAGGAGGTCAAAGCTGCCCCTGCAGGTCACGTGACCTTGTTTTCCAAAATGGCCGACTTCCTGTTCAGTCTTGGATTTGGATCCAAGAGACTTTTGCTGTTCAAGGGAAGCGGTGTTGAATATCAATGGATGGATGTTTATAGCTATTTACTCCTCGATAGAGATAATACTTTGAAAAATATTTGGGGGGGGGGATGAGAATCAGCACGTTTGCGGGGCTCGACCAAAGTTGTTTTACGACGGTGATTTCACAAGTACCACTTTTGTCCTTGTTGGCGTCCACTTTCTGTAGCAACTTGTGTGTTCCCTGACTTCCACTTTCTCTTATTATGGATTCAAAAAAAGGAAGAAACTACAAAATATCGTATGGGGAGCTTCACAACGCGATACACAGGCTCAGACAGTTCACATCGCAGACACACCGAACAAACTCTTCTGCTGTTGCATGACATTCTTAATGTTGTTTGTTTGTTTTTTTTCAAGTGTAGTCTTCACTGAACCGCAACTAATTTTGTTTTTGTATCGTGACGGAGATATTTGCCATAAATTTCGGCATATGAAGTTGTGCCCATGTCACCCGGCCTTAACTCACTCACTCCCAAAGCCGTTTTTGAAACGTCTTTTCAGACTTGCCCCTTTGAATTGGCTGGAACTGAATGAGTTAAAAGTGGCGGGCGGTGCCAGAGAGCGGAAGGCCAAATCGTAGCCGGCCGCTCCGAAGCAACAGACTGGCCGGCGCTCGGACCCTCATCGTGTTGCTTCTCTGTCGAGGTTCTGGTGGTGGGCAACCCGGCCAACACCAACTGCCTGATCGCCTCCAAGTCGGCTCCGTCCATCCCCAAGGAAAACTTTTCTTGCTTGACCCGGCTGGACCACAACCGTGCCTCCTCGCAGGTGTGCTAACGCTAACAGCCAAACCGCGTGAGGAGAAGCGTGCTGACGGCGGCGCGGCCGCCCCTCCTCCTCCTCCTCCTTTGACCGCAGGTGGCGCTGCGCTGCGGCGTGTCCTCGGACAAGGTCAAGAACGTTATCATCTGGGGCAACCACTCTTCCACGCAGTACCCGGACGTTCACCACGCCAAGGTCAACGTGCGCGGCGCCGAGGCGGCCGCGTACGACTGCGTCAAGGACGACGCTTGGCTCAGGGGAGCCTTCATCTCGGTGAGCAAAAAAATAAATCAATAAATGTTTTCATCTTAAAAATGACTTCATCCTAACATATGACACATTGGTATTTACAATGGTCTTTTAAAATATGCTATTTCAATATCTCGAATGGCATTATTGACATGACAATTTCTTCTTTTTATTTCATTATGATTAATATTACTATCGATAGGGATGGGCGAGTACCGATACCAGGCGTCGGTATCGGGCCTATCAGACTTTATTTTAAGGATTAATTCATTTTATTCATTAAAATTAATAATAACTTCATTTTCTTTTATCGCGTTTCTCGTGGAGTTTGCTGATACCAGCCACTGATACTTGAGGCAAATAAAAAAGACAAATCTGATATCGAGTCCTCCTTGGCAGTAGTTGGCGCTACACTGCGGCGCCGTGACACATCGGCGAATCATTGTCCGCGTCAGACACAAAGGTTGTTTGCCGCTGTGTTCAATAAAATTTCAGAATCATATCAAAAGTACACGAGGTATCGGTTGTCAGTATCGGTGAGTAATACCGGCATAGCGGCACCGAAAGGTAATGATTGACCCCGGTGAGAATTGTGCTTTACGCTTCGCGTTCCCCTCAACAATTTTGCTGACGGCCGCGGCAGTTTTCATCACGTGCTCTCCAGATTACGGCGCGTTTTCTCACCTTGTCGTCGTCATTGCGTCGGCGCAGACGGTGCAGCAGCGTGGCGCCGCCGTCATCAAGGCCAGGAAGCTGTCCAGCGCCATGTCGGCCGCCAAGGCCATCTGTGACCACATGAGGGACCTCTGGTTCGGCACCAAGGAGGTCAGAGCGGGTCTTCTTCTTCTTCTTCTTCTTCTGCAGTTTGATCATGATGCTTTTTTTTTTTTTGGTCTGTTCAGGGTGAATTTGTGTCCATGGGGGTGTATGCCGGAGGAAACTCTTACAACATCCCAGAAGACCTCATCTACTCCTTCCCCGTCCAGATCAAAGTCAGTACAGAAACACAAGTTATCCCATGATATAGGATCCCCTTTTAAAGCAACGATTTTTAAAAAATGTGTTTTAAATATAAATATGCTTGTAAAATTATTCTCTGAATAGTTTTACCCTTCGCACACACTTCAAACCTATCAACACACACTCTCCTGTTGAAGAAACGAGAGCCTCCCCAACTCACTCCAACCTAGTTCACTGATGCTGAGGTGTCACAAGCTGGCAGCAAAACACACCGTTTGTACAAAGAAATCCACGTCATTCTGCGACACCGAGTTGCCACAAAATAGCGCCAAAGTTTTGTACGGATTGCTGTGGTCTGCCTGGGCAAAAAAAAAAACAAAAAAAATAAATTGTTTGCGGGGTTTTTTTCCAGTGAAGAATGGAGGATCAATTTTCAATCTGTCAATATTGAACCATGAACACGGGTAAAATTCCATTCTGTGTAATATATGAATTTCACCTTTTTTTTGGAATTGTAGAATTGAAATCCTTAAAAAATATATATATTTTTTTGCCTTATTGTAGGTTGAGCGGCACATGTTGATTATATAATGTCACTGGCCACAGGCCGAAACCTCAAAGTCACATTGTAGTCAATTTAACTCATTCAAACCCTTTGACGTCTCAAAGCGTCAATTACGTTTTTTCATGGGGGAGGGTGCAAGAGAGTCTGATGCAACTTCTCACTGAAGAAGCAGCCTTGACTGCAATGTGAAAAAGTAAAAAGAAATGGCCACCAGGTGGCAGTGGTGCAAAAGTCCATTTGCACTTTCGTTCATAGTTCAATCATTTCGTTACGTGCAAAAATTATTTTGCTATAAAGACATTTTTTGTAATGTTGTTTTGTAGGAGGAACCCATTGTTGAGGTATTTGAGCTGTCACAAAAGCAAAAAATAATGTCAAACTTGAAAGGCACGCTTTGACAAAAAGCTCATTTTCTCTGGATTTCTGAAGAAAATCGACCTTTGTTTAGAAAATTGCTCAAACTTTTTTTCCTGCTGAAAGAAGAGAGCCTCACCTTTCTTTCTGACAGGTTTATAGAGCCGTAGAACATGAAATTCTGTGGGCCTTGCAAATCAGTCAAGATTCAGTCAAATGTGAGGGATTGAGGGGGTTGCTCCAGTGAAAAGGGGTGCGATTCAATGAGTTAATTACCAAAAAAATAATAAAATATAAAAACTTTACTCTATATTTGCAACTTGTCACACGTTTTCCAGAACCAGAGCTGGAAGGTGGTGGACGGCCTCAGCATCAACGACTTTTCCCGGGCCAAGATGGACGCCACGGCCGCCGAGCTGGTGGAGGAGCGAGACACCGCCCTGGATTTCCTGTCCCAGTGACTGAGCCCGGTCGCCCCCGCTAGCCACGGCCGCTCCCGGCTGTGAAGACCGACCCCAGACAAGCCCGCGTGTCCCGCCCTCACCTGCGCTTTTCATGTCCACGTGCGAGCGCGTGCGTTTGTTCTCCACAGACCTTTCAAAGCCGTCAGTCATCACAATCTGGTGTTGGTGGAAACACTCGTCAGCAACAAAATAACAATAAAACCATCAAGCTTAACCACGAAATGTTTTTTTACTTGTGATGTATTGTTTTGAAGTGAGAACCGCCCCCAAAAAATGTTCAAGATATTTCAGTCTGAAATTTATTTTCCTCACGGGATTTCAAAAAGCTTTTAGGAACTGGTTGTTGGGTTCCGTCTTTCGAAATACTCACACCGCTGGAAAGAGACTCGTCATGATTGACAGGCAAGTGTCACCAGTCACCACTGACACTGGAAAAAAAAAAAAAAAGACAGACTTTACAAACGATTAAATTCTCCATGTATTCAAAGGAAGTTATTTTATTTTCGACGAATGTTAACCACTTGAAAAAGAGTCAAGAGATTGACAGCGAAGACTAACCTTTTGGCACCGACGCTCCTTATGTGTCGGCTTGTTCCGAAGGTAAACTAAAGACAATACTCACACACTTCTCCGAATTGTTTTGCGGGATCTTTAAATGACCAAATTGTGAAACTGTATACTTTTCCCATTCGAGTACAGTACTGTATTTCAATGAGACATGAAACAAGTGGAACATCCGGGAGAAGGCGCCGTTTTAACCGTGATTGACAGGAAAATCCGACCAATCAGCTCCGGTCAGACGGTCACTTCCGCGATGACTCCTCAGAAGGGGTGGGGTCGCCTTGTGAAAGCTAAGCTAGCGCCTACCTCTACTTGAGCTAGCTCCCAGTCGCTGCGTTGCCTTTCCATATGCTGAGATCGCTTCTTCAAATCTTGAGGTGAGTAACTGCAAATTGTTGCGCTCCGCGTGCGCGGACGTGGCAGCGTTTGCACTCGCCATTTTCTCAGGTGCACGGATTTTATAGGAATAAAACGACATCGGCTACATGCAAATTTGTGACCCTTTGAAACTTCAGTGTAGGGAAAAAAATGACCTAAGACGAAAAACAAAAACTGTGGATATTTGATTTTAAAAAACTGTGTGACTTTTTTTTTAAGAGAATTAATGTAGAAAATGATAATATTGTCTCGCTTCTGTTGAGTGTTTGAAATATGACACTTTGTGGGTGGCCCGGTTTAAATGTCAACATAGAGCTCACGTCACAACATAAATCCAGGTTTCCAAAGTCAAAACGAATAGCGCACTCTTGTCCAGAGTGGGATTTTAATTAATCCTTCTCTCAGGGTAAAAATAAATAAATAAAAAACAAAAACCACTCTGAGAAAGAATATATTATTGTGTGTGTGTGTGTGTGTGTGTGTGTGTGTGTGTGTGTGTGTGTGCGCGCGCGCGTGTCCAACAATATATTTCTAACTTCAAAAATATTAATTAATTTCTGCTTTCCCAAGTCACGAAAGGCATTCGATCAGTAACTGTAAAAATCAGGCCCCAATTAGCTGAAATCAATCTTTTGAAATTGTTCCAAAGTGTTAACCCTTAAAAACGTTGGATTTTAGGATTGGAAATAGTCTCAAACCTCAAAGTCAATAAACTTTATTAAACTAAAAAAATACGGAGCAGATGCGATTTATAGACCGTAGAAACTTTTGGACCAAATTGGGAGCATTGGGAAGTTGCTCTGAAATGAATGAAAAAAAAAAAGCCTTCAATATAAGTTGTTTTAAGATGGAGGCGACCCCTTTTTTTTTTTCATAAATGAAAGTAAATTTGGCCACAAGAAATGGTCTGAAATCAACTTTGTCCGCTTATGCACATGAAGCGACACAATGGACTCGACGGGCAGACGTCTCGTTTGATGATATTCGCCCCAAACTGGTTTTGTCAGCCAGTCGCGCAAAGACAAACAACCGCTCACAATCACACCGGTGGAGAATTGAGAGTGATCAATGAACCTACCCGTGCATGTTCTTGGAATGTGCCTGGAGAAAAGCCACGCAGGCACGGGGAGAACATGCGAACTCCACCTGGGAAGGCCCGAGCCAGGAATCGAGCCGCCTTTTTTTTTTCTTTGAATTCCTGCCTCCTCAATTCTGCACTTTAATCCTACTCTATTTTTTTTTATGTACTTTGCTGATTGTTCTGTGTTCTTGTAGGAGACTGTTGATGTCATTCACTTGATTTTCTGATATGCTGCATTATTTTCCTATTTTTGAGTGTCAGTGAAGTCATCATTAATTTACGGTTTTTCAGAGGCTGCCCTTAAACGTCTCTCGCAGTTGAGAAGGCGCGTAGTCCAAACAGATCCGTTTGTATTTGCTTCAGTGGGAAACAAATTAATAAAGTGTTTGTTTTAAAAAAGATAAAACAACAACATAGCTTTCTTTGTCTCGGAGCTGCATCATTATGAATACGAGCGTACGCGGGATGTGTGAATGTTGTCGCGGTGGTGGGGGGGCAATCAAATTTCACGCACGGGACGAATCATTTGAATTCCCGTGTCTTTTCTGAAGTATAGTCAAACCTCGGTCTTCGAACGTCTCTGTCCTCGACATTTTTATGCCTCGAATTACGACGGAAAATCGGTTCTGGACCAACCTGAGCGCACTTGAATGCGCCACTTGACTCCTCTCGCCTTCCTTACGTGAGGAAAAGACGCTTCCTCGGGTAGCGTTCCATTGTGAGCAGACGTGTTCAATAAAGATGTTCAAACAAAAGATGTTTGTTTTCGAACAAATCGGTTTTCGAACTGCCTTCTGGAACGGATTATGGTCGAAAACCGAGGTATGACTGTAATTTGCCAACCTCACGGACAGGGGGTATCCGGTACCCCCCCCCCCCCGCCCCCAATATGTTTTGTTTTCTTGTTTCTCACTGTACGTGATTGGGCACGGCTGTCAATCAGGGATCCTCCTCTGCGCCGAGGAGGAGGAGGAGGAGGAGGAGGAGGAGGAAGCCTTGGGCGCTCGCGAGTTGAGTTGAGTGACCCCCTCGCTCAGTCGCTTTTGGCCAGCGTGCGCGCGTCAGCCTGAAAACCGCGGCCGTGACGCCATGTCGACTCTGACTGTGGCGGGTGAGTTGCTATTTTCACCCCCGATCACTAAAATTGTTGTCATTCTTTCGATTCTTTGACTCTCTCGGTCAGCGTTGCACATGAGAATCTGCTCCGAGTTGGGGGGAGCTTGAGTGACGTCGGTACCGAGCAGTCTCGGGCGATGCGGTGGCGTACGCGTGACGCCGTAGCAAATCGGTGGATAAAAAGTTCTTCAAAAAGTGCGGTGTCCCTCGCGAACTTTTTCAACCAGGAGTGAGGCGACTTTGAGTCAGTGATTGTGGCAAAGTGTTGAGGTCGTGAATTGAAAGAGAGAAGCGTCCAAAACGAGTGTGTGCGGCCTTGACGAACGAAGAGGTCAGTCAAACTGCCTTGGACAGTCGATAGAACTTTTTTTTGTCAAACAGGGAGCTCTCACTTTTGGAAACGCATTCCAAAAAACGTTTTGACTTCTCTTTTGAAAAATACGTGGCTTTTGGAATCATTTTTTTGGGGCTGGGTGGTGTGGGGGGGGGGAAGGGTATACACTTTTTTTCCCCTCCAAGGAATAAGTTTTTTGAAAATATTTTTTTCAGAAAGAACCAAACTTTTTTTTTTTTCCAGAAAATGTATGACTTGATTCCAAAAATGTTTATTTTATTATTATTTTTTTTTAATGAGGGTTTTATCCCATAAAGCTCTGCTAGATCCTAGTTCAGTTTTGGCTGTATTTTTCTTTTTTTTCACTGTGTTATTAATGTTGATATCATTCATGTGTTTTCCATTTCCCAGCATTGTTTGTGACCTTTTAGCAAAAAACGATCGTACGTGTTCTAAAACCGCGTCCGTGCATCTCTGCATGATGAAGTGATGATCGTCTTGACCTCAAAATGTGAATTTGAAGCCGCTTTCAAACTTTTGACTGGTACTGTGTATGGAAGGTCGACACAATATGTACACATGTATGTATTTATAGATTTATTTTGCAGTGGAGCATATGTGATATATTATCACCCAGGCAGGAGTGTTGGTCAGTGTCAGAGCCTCCTTGACCTCATTGACAGATGGTTGCGGGGCCACCAACCATCAGTCTGACCTTGTATCCGACTTTTCCAATGAAATCAAACGTAAATAAATGCAAATGTGTGTCGGGGCGCCCGCTCAGTCTTTGTGCACTTCCTGTGCACAGACCTCACCGCAGGAACCATGACTGAGTTCCAGGAGAAGCTACGGCAACAACACGAGGAGTCCATGTGCCGCGAGCTGGACGAGCTCGCTGCTACCGCGGGCGACGCCCACGCACAGGTCAGTGGAAAGGTCACGGCAAAACCCCGAACGGGTAGTCCGACTCAACACAAGGTTTTTTTTTTTTTTTTTTTAATTGTTGATTTTCTGGCAAGAAAGAAATGTTCAATATTTGGACAGATATTGAAAAGCAACAGATATTCATTTATTTTTAACACCCCCCCCCACACACACACACAAATAAATACATAAATAAATAAACTGAAACCACTAACCGACGACTTAATTGATTATTTCACAAAGACCGTCCTTATCAAAATAATATGGCTGCCTATTCCGGACACATTAGCGTCCTCGTTCTTCTTGACCGAACCGCTGCTTTCAACACAATATCCCGCACGGTCCTCCTCGGCTGCTCGTCTCACCATCAGTGGTTCAGCTCTCTCCACCTCTCACTCACCCCCCCCCCCCCCCCCCCCCCCCCCCCCCCGCGCCCCCGACCC
>CAAKHF010017048.1:0-11064 GCA_901007745.1 Hippocampus kuda
TGTCTGTAATACGCGGGTGCCCGGAATATTCTGTTATTAAAAGCTTTGAAGAAACTGTTCATCGATTCCAGCCTTTATTTGGATTACCAACATTCTCCTCGTCCGAAATTCAACGAACACACGGGGGAGAGAAGGCCGCTCTTCCCCCAACACTGTTCAGAGGAAAAATACCTTTCAAAATATCTGATAATAAAACATGTTTTTCAAGGAATGTACAGTGCTTTTGTGTACATCCATGCTCCTGGGGATTAACAATAATAAGACAAGAAATATATATCTGTTGGTACCACTATCATAAACATCGTGACATAATATTTTTGAATTATTTTTCTGCATAGAATGGCGTAAAAGACATCAACGCCGACTGCCAGGAGGATGAGCCTCTGCTCCGAGAGAACCCCAGACGCTTCGTCATCTTCCCCATCCAGTACCTCGAAGTGTGGAAGATGTACAAGCAGGCCCAGGCTTCCTTTTGGACAGTGGAAGAGGTCCGCATCCTTTTCCACAACCTTGCCCACAACTACTAAAATACTTCATATAAAACACTTTGCCTCTTTCAGGTGGATCTCTCCAAAGACCTGGCGCACTGGGACCGGCTCAAACCTGAGGAGAAGCATTTCATCTCACATGTCCTGGCCTTCTTCGCTGCCAGCGATGGCATTGTGAATGAGAACTTGGTGAGATTAAAGGGTAGTGTTGGAAAGTGGAGGAATTAACATTTCACACAAACAAATGCTGCCAGGGCAGAGAATCCCGATGTAGTGGTCAGGTGTAATAGTAAATTGGCTGAATGATTCGGAATGTCCAGTAGCTGCGTTCCCAGTACATTAATACAAGACCAAGGTTTTGTCAGTAGCCTTTTCAGTGGCAAACAATGAAGCACTTTTTCCATTAGCATGCTTCCTAATAATATTCTTTTGTTTTAAGCTACTAAGTATGTAAATTAAGCATTTAACGTTCCATCCTGTGGTGATGTCTTGCTGTACTTTTTTTTTCTGCTACAACTTCTCTCATGCTAAGAAACAATAGCCTGCAAACAGAAAAAGATTTTTTTTCCTCCGATATGGACACTAAGCCGTCGTGGGATACATTGTGGCCTCTATTGCTCATTGTTGTTTGCTGCTTTTCAAGACTAGCAACAACTTTTGCTCACGACACATTGGAACTCCGCTACATGATAATATAGTCTCATATGAAGTACCTGAAACCGATACTTGACCAACAGGACAAGTGTCTGAACAGAAGAAAACGGGAGTATAAGTGAAAGGCTGTTACTTGAGTAAAAGTCTTAAGTATCAAAAGGTTTCTCATATTTTATGTACTTTAACACTGGAAGTAAAACTTTTTTCACTTTTTTAATGAGCGGTTAAGAATTTTGAATATCGTTTCTTTATTTCTATGTAGTAAGTTAAATTAAGGGGTGTTGATGAAGATCTACATGTTTTTCACATATCGCTGCTGTAAGAAAGGAAGAAAGAAAGAAGGAAAGAAAGAAGGGTCACAGGGTGATGGAAACCCATCGAAAGGCTTCCTAAAAACCATTAACTTCCTCAGACCGTGTTTCATTTTCATGAGAGTGAGTTAAATTCACTGGCACCATACAGCGTCCGTAGCTTACATTTTATATTATATTATAGATCAAAAAAAAAATCCCCCAAATGACACTTCATATCTTGATAAACTCATGAGTTGGGTCACTCGCATCTTCAGGCAGCGCCGTACTATCACGTGTGTTTACTCGTGCAACCAGGTGAAGAGATTCTGCGAGGAGGTCCAGGTCCCTGAGGCACGCGCCTTCTACAGCTTCCAAATCCTGATGGAGACGGTGCATTCGGAGATGTACAGCATACTCATCAACACCTACATACAGGATCTCAAGGAAAGGTCCGATTCTGCCTTAATTGTGTTTGTCAAGCAGTTGGGGGTTTTTTTTCCACCCCTTCATCAAACACAAAACAACATCAACAGCTCAACAACGGCTCAGAGGAAAGAACCGTTTTCAGCTGTGCAGCTGTTTGAGAATACGATAAATCCTCTAGACCACTTTACCGACTGTTTTGTGGTCACAGCACCTGGAGCGATTTTGGGTTTTTTTGGGGGGTTTTTTAACTGCCATACAAATGTCAAAGAATAAATTAACCCCCATACAATGATGGAATCACACAAAAAAGCTTAAGAAAGACCATAACTTAAGAGTATGTGGGACATCTTGGGGCTTTTTTGTGATGCCACCACAGAGGCGACGGGAAAGAGGAAGTGCCATGATAAACACAAAGCTGGAAACGAAACCAATTTTGGGAAACATCCATTTGTTTACTATCTTGTCATATTTCCAGAGACTCTCTCTTCAACGCCATTCAATTGCTCCCATGTGTCAAGCGTAAGGCCGACTGGGCACTCCAGTGGATAAACGACAGCCAGTCCACCTTTGGTGAGAAACAATATCAAGTGCTTATTCAACTCCTGGACCTCGGTTAAACACACACACAAAGGGAGGACACATTGAAGTGCACTCACGTTCAAAAGTAAAAATTCATTTTTACTGTCACTGTCATACAATACTCAAAATGTTGCTCAAGAGAAAAAAACTTCACATAGTTTGCTTCTTTTATTATTTCTGATTGTGTTTGAACTGAGGAGAAAAAAAATTGTCACATGTGCAAGAGCGAGCCAACATTGACCCAATTCATCTTGCCCCATTGAAATGAATGAAAATGCCATTAATCCGTTCCAGCACCACAAAAAACAAAACAAAAAAAGCCCACCAATAACTAATTAAAGGAATTCAAAAGTATTTATTTCAAAAAATGCAACAATAATTTAATCGAATGGCAAAGAATGAAAACGTTTTTGTATCACGATTTCAGGCTGTCATTAACATTGTGGCCCTCCTGGTATGTGTACCTTGGCGACCACGAAGCAGTAATATAGAAGGCATGCATAATACACGAATAAGCATAAACTGCAACAAAATTCAGCGTTGCTCTGGAAAAACTCTGCTCATTTGTATGTGTAGAAATTGCCTGACAATTCGATTAAAGTAGAATAACAATTTGTTACTTGCCACCACTGATAATCAGTAAGCTAACACGTGTCTTTTGTGCTGGCAGCCGAGCGACTTGTGGCCTTTGCAGCGGTGGAGGGCATCTTCTTCTCCGGCTCCTTCGCCGCCATCTACTGGTTGAAGAAAAGAGGCCTCATGCCTGGCCTCACCTACTCCAACGAGCTCATCAGCCGGGACGAGGTGAAGTACTTTGTTCGCCCAAAGTCACAAGTGATAAGCACGTGGCGGCTCATGCAGCTCTCTACGTTTTCTTTAGGGACTGCATTGCAACTTTGCCTGTCTGCTGTACAGCTACCTAGTGAAGAAGCCTTCCGAGGACCGTGTGAAAGACATCATCACCGAGGCCGTTAGCATCGAGCAGGTCGGCCAGTTTAAGTGTCTTTTCCCAATGGCCTGGCATACTTAAACATTGCCTGGTTTTGCCGAGTCAGGACTTTCTGACTGAGGCCTTACCGGTGGAGCTGATTGGAATCAACTCTTCCCTCATGAAGCAGTACATCCAGTATGTGGCTGACCACCTCCTCACTGACCTGGGACTAGCAAAGGTAATCCTGCTAAATCAAGTCGTTATATAGGCCAGCGGTGTCTGACTCATTTTAATTCAGGGGTTGCATTCGCCCCAATTTGTGATCAAATGAGCCAAACCAGTATATTTGACCTAATAAGCTTTAAATTTTGTTGTAAGACACAGGGCCGTTATCCCAAATGTTTCCCATCTCTCCCGGCTACAACACACCTCATTCAAATGATCACGAATAATTATCAGGCTCCTGCAGTGCTCGCTGATGAGCGGAACATTTGAATGAGGTGTGACAATAAACCTGACAAGTTGAGATTCACTGCCTAACCTTGATCTTCAATTCAAAAGCTGTGCTGCTCTCCAATCTAACGTGATTCACCGCCGCCCTCTGCTGGCAGCTGTGAGTCATAATGGTGGTTCACAAACCTGAATTTCACCGAAAACTTGCGTGAGATCCCCTTCCACGCCTGCCCGTCGAATAACACACTGGACAAATATACTCGTTGGTGGCAGTAAACGATCACATTCCAGCTGACCCATAGAATCTCAAAACAGGGTCTTTTATGTCACTCTGTAGATGTTGCTGTTTTGGTTCGCAAGAGAATTCAAATGGGTTCAGCATTTCACTGACCAACAAATGTGATATTTGCTTAATGTTCATAAAAATGAATGCGCTTCTCGATGTTATTATTTTTAACTTGTTTTTTTTTTAAGGTTTACTTGTCCGAGAACCCGTTCGACTTCATGGAGTCTATTTCACTGGAGGGGAAGACCAATTTCTTTGAAAAGCGAGTGGGCGAGTACCAGAGATTCGGAGTCATGTCAAACATGATGGACTGCGAGTTCACTCTTGACGCCGACTTTTGAAGTTCCATCTTTTTTTCTTTTTTTGAAATGTATTTAAGTCACGCATTCAGGCTCACAAATACCAAAAGACAAAACATTCACGTCTTCTCGTGTCCAGTCAGTCATATCGTGCAGTAAAACTCATCCAGGATATTCAAACCCATATTAGCAAAACTACAACAACTCTGTGATTTTGGTCTGTAGCTCTTACATGTTTTTGGAATGTGGGAGGATGCCAGATTATCAGGAGAAACCCATGCTTGCGAGGGTTTCCTCTCAGTGCTTTGGCAAACGTACAAGGTCCACACAAGAAGGTTGGAGCCCGGTTTCAAACCCCGCAACCTCATAACTGTGAGACAGATGCGCAAACCACTCATGCACCGTGGTACCAAGATCTTATTTTAAAAAGCAGGAATTATTTTCGAGTTTGTACCCAAAGTAAGTATTTTATCTTTGTAAAAGTAAAAACTGTTATAGATTCATCATGTCTTCATTGTTAAGGTAAAATGAAATACATGTCTGTGCTTTAATTAACTGTGTAGCAATTTTATTTATCAATTTAACATAACAGAGTTGATATAGAGCACCCTTGTATTTACTATGTGAAAATGTTTTCACGAGTTTATATGCTAAACAGAGTAGTTTCACAAGCAAAATCAAAATAATTTAGGTCCTTTTTTTATTGTACAGTAGAGGCACTTTGGATGAGGGGATGACGAAATGTGATTTTTTTTTTTTTTTTTTGTCGTGTGATCCAATTGATACCTGAAGCAGTATTTCGACTAAATTATTTCTGCGCCTTCTCTCGGTCTACACTCCTGTGCACACAGTGGCGGTAAAAGAATAGTAAGCCGCCTGAAAAATCCACTGAAGAAGTAAAAGCACGCCGTGTGGAATCCTGACGTCACCGCTCAGTTAGCATGCAGTTGCTAACAGCTAGCAACTAGCAGGCTAACAGTTAGCCGTTTGCATCTCCGGTCCTCGGCTTCATTCGTACCCCACCATGGCTGGAGGAGACTGGCGAGGATTTGCGATGGAAGAAGCTGAGCTCCTTTCTGGGCGCCTGAAGGACCTGCTGTCCTCCGGCCAAGCGTATGTCCGCAGCCACCTGGGCTTGGACTTAGGTCTGGCGCCGGAGCTGTACCCGACCTGGCTCATGTTGGCGACGGCAGGCATGGGCGCGCTGCTCCTGCTCGCAGTCTCCTGGGCCGCCATCTGCGGCGTCGGCGGCAGGAGTAAACGGAGCATCCGGGTGGTCACCCGCGGCGGCCCGCCCGTCGCCAAGACTCCGGTGACCAAGACGGTTAAACCGGAAGAGACGAAGAAAAGAAACTCCAAGAAAGCGGGGGAGAAGGTCTGAGGTTTTAAGCTCGTCGTGTCTTGAACAACTGAGCGTCGGATAGCGTGTTTAGCTAAAATCAATTAACTTGGTTTATTCGCAGCAATAACGAGGACGCCATTTTGTAATAAGATTCAATATTCAAGGTTTATCGTTGAGCTAATGGCATGTCACGTTCAAATTCATTCAGTTTCGATTTCCAAACTACGGAAGAATCCTCATGAACTGTCATTACATCAATCGCTCATTATTCATCCAAAATTATAGTTTGACTAAAGGTGTCTGGTTGGTAAACAATTGAAGTGATTTATTCATACCGTAAATATACTGTGCTGTCCAACACCCCTCATAACTATAAACACGAAACAATTGTTAACATTTTAACTCGAATCATTCTAAAGGCAGTTGTATGAAATATGTTAATGCGACATTTCAGCAGAAGCTTCAGCCCAACGGAAAGCCTGCTGCTGCGTTGGTAGTGCAACAGGAAGTCAAAGTCCCGGAGGTGCTTTCCAAACGGCACCCGCCGTCCACCAAAACCCGGAAGGTACATTTGCCGGAGCCTCTTTTAGCTCAAAAATCTGATTATGCCTTAGTTTGCGTGCTTGTCGACAGGCGCCCGAAGCACAGCCACCTGTGCAATTGAAAAAAGACAAGAAGAAAAGCAAGATCAGTGTTAAACCGGCACAATATGTGATCACGCATGATGGGAAAGAACTCGACGAAGGTAACCTCCAACATTGTGTTGCTAACGAAAACGGAAGCACATAAATGGTGAAAGTGTGGCATTTTACCACAATTTGTAAATGTGCAAAAGATGATCTCAAGTAATGAAATGGCTTAAGACACTTGTTATTTTGGCCTGTAGGCGCCTGGGAAACCAAGGTCAGTAACCGTGAGAAGAAGCAGCAGCGGCGGAAGGACAAAGGCGCTGACTCCTTCAGTGGCCAAGAAGGGACGCCCACTGCCCAGAGCCACGTGGAGTCCAACAGCAATGTGAAGAAGATAAACAAAGGGGCCAATGGTATGTTTGAGTTTAGGAGCATCAATGCATGTGTACCTAATAAAGTGGCATATAATCCCACTTTGGACCTCCTTTCAGACTCTCAAAACTCAAAATCAGCCGCCAAAGCCTCATCCAGCCAAGGAGGCGACGGCGTCAACAGCGGAGGGTCTACCGACTTTTCTGCTATGGTCCCGCCGACTCACATGGGTTCCACTGAGCCGAGCCAGTTTGGTTCTCACTACCGCACCCGAGCCGAACCCCGGTCCTGGTCCCAGGAGTCACAAGGGGGCGCCCAGACATGGGTGGCCAACATAAAATCGGACCATGACCCGGTCTCTCTGTCCATGCTGCGCCTGAACGCGACGCCAGGTAGGACTGATGATCGATACCTCGTCACACTTTCTGTTTGAAGGCCGTACCTCAATCCCTCCTGTTCTGTCCATCTTCTCTCTGCCAGACCCACTGTCCAAGTGGACAGTGGATCTGCATTGGACCACCCACGCTGACGATGAATGGGGCGGTACAAGTGAGTGTGTTCAACCCGCCCCCTTTCACTTGACTTCACTTAAAAGTGTCTCTGCCGCAGAGGGTGCGGACTCCGACTGGAATGCCCCTGCGGAGCACTGGGGCAACTACGAGGAGCCCCCTGTGGTGACGAGGCTGCTGACTCAGCTGAAGCAGCGGACTTTGACCAATAAGGTCTCACTCTTCAAAGTCGTAATGATGCCACGTCAGATTTTTTGGGAAGGGTTGGTTGCTTCAAGAAATACATTGGTGATCTTGTAGGTGTCAGAGGACAGTGACGATCCAGCAGAGGGCGCCGCGAAGTCCAAGAAGAAGAGAAAAAAGAAGACCGTGAGCAACGAGGAGTGCATACCTGAGGCTAAGGCAAGACATGTTTTGGTTATTACGTCATCAAAAGAGATTAGATTGACAAAATATATATATATCCGCAAAGTTTGCTTCAGGGTCTCTAAATTTGACGTGTCACTTGATGGGGCTTTGCCGGAATGATGGTGATTTTTGATGTTTGGCGGCACAGTTAATCTTCACCTCAATAGAATCAGCTAAGGAGCTGTCCACCAAATTTGGAGATGGTCCAATAACAAGTGTGGCGGGAGGGGATGAATTTTTTTTTTTCCCAGGTTTTGATATTTGACCCCATGTCCTTAAGTTTAAATTTCAAAAGTCGACCCGTGTCAAACTGGAGACGCTATGCGGTGACGATCACATGTTCCCATGCACATTTGGGGACGTTTTGGCAAGTTAGCAATGTTTACTGTTCGGAAGGGGGAAAAAAATGTGTTAATTTTTTTTGAAATGCACGCAGCAGGGAGCGAAATGTGCTTCTGTTTTGTGAAATCAAAGTGTTGTGGTTGACCAATATTAGGCGGTAAACTCGCTACCCAAACCTGAAGATCTTCCGGTCGCTGCCTCCAAAAAGCCGAGCATATCATCAACCCGGAGTAAGTCTGAATTTCTCTTGAAAAGGGAAACCAACAAATGAGCACGCTGAAACGCATCCGTTTTGTGTTTGGTAGAGCGACCCGAGAAAAACGCTGGCAACGACGGTGGCGGAAACGGCAAAAAAAGACAAGAAAAAGGCCAGAAGGGAAACGTAGTAGTCACCTGACGACCCGACCCCTTTTCCGACCTTTTTATGCAAATGATTGTGGAATTTGTCAATATGCAATAATGAGCAGCTTCTGTCTGGAATTTTTTTTAAATACAATTATTGATTAATAATAAGACGAAGATGGTCACTTACTGGGTAACATGAAGTGTATGGAATGTGGAGAGGTGGGAGTCCGACGCACTTGAGTCTAATTTGCACTGTTTTTACTGCACACTGGACTTTTGCTGTGGTTTTTATCATTTGAGTAATTTTAGGTTGCATTTTTTTTTGCACTTCTTTGTTTACACTTTGAATGACTTCCCTGCTGTCCTTGTAAAAAAAAAAAAAAAAAAAGAAATCTGTAATAGTGACTTGGGGACATTATGAGCCGTAAAAGTGAAGTCAATTGAATTTGCCTTGAGGGATTATTGTATGTCACTCCACAAGGGGACGCTGTAACGTCAGGTGTGTTTCAAAACTAGAATCTCGTTTTTAAATCCAGAGAACTGTGATGTTCGAAATTATGATTTCAAGTTGAAAACAGAAGTTATCGAAGAGCCGTTGCGGGTAGTTGGAATGTGAAAAAGTAGATGCAACCTTTTAATTTAGTATTTCAGAAGTATGTGAAAATCAAACGTGAAATTTACTGTAAAAATGATAAAACAACAACGTGAACCAAATTAAGAGCCCCCATGGAGTCCTGGATTGTCAACATTAGTTCTTGAATACCAATTAAAATGAAGAGCTACCAGGGGTTAATAAATCGCAAAATCACCGTTTTTTTCTTAAATGATGGAAAGTTAACACGATTTTATCGAACACTACCATGTGTCAGTGCAGTGCAATAAAAAAAATTGTATTTTAAAATGACAATTGAATTTAAAACCACTAGGGGCAGTGTAATGCCAAATGAAGTCAAAAGGGAGCACTGTAAAGACACTTAAAAATGTACCGAACCATCTATCCGTTATCCGAGCCGCTATACTGTAATATAAATAAATATTGGCATATCACATTTATTATCTCGCGTTTCAACTACATTTGGATTCCCTAAGGTTGACCCTGCCCCTTTGTGAATGGTGATAATACCTAGCAGGAAAGCGATTGTGATGAACCTGAACTGGCCACCGATGTATGTGGTCAAAAGGATACTCGCTCGCACCTGTTTGCGAACGTTATAATGATGATGATGATTTTGTTTTTACATAATGATCTGGCGGAACATGAAAAACAAGCAAACCGCGGGAATTTGATTCCGTTGCCTTAACCCGCCGTTAGTCGTGTATTAAAGTGCACGGCGACCCGTGTTTGGGTTTTCACCGCGGTTTCCTTCCAATTGTTAAGTTTTGATATCAACCGAGTCTTGCATGACCTTTAGAAATAAGAATAAAAGAAGAGTGAGAATGATTAATTGAAAAGAGCAGCTTTGCCTACTTGGCCATCCAGTGTGTAAAATAATTTTTTTAATGACAAAAAATAAATAAAAGGTTGTTTGTCGATTAAAGAGAACAAAAATAAATGTTACTGGGGGAGGGGGAGGTTGATTTTTACTGATGTTTCAATCCATGTATTTCTATTACTCGTCTGGAAGAAATGTTTATTCAGGTGACACAAATGATGTTTTTATGTCTCAACATGTCCAAATAAATTGCTTGATTTTACCTGTGGAAGCGTATCAATATGACTATTTTAAATGTCCTGTGTTTACTTCTTACCAGTATGTAAAAGAGCCCATGATGAAGATTTCTTGACATGTCAAATGTTTATTGCAAAACAGTATGTTTGAGGGTGAAAAAGTGTTAATCGAAAAAAACTGGCAAGAGCTTCACACCGCCATCTGCCATCACAATACTCTCAGGTAACTTCAGACCGACTTTGATCGATCACGAGCTGATTGCGAGTTGAATCGTTTGCAATTCTGGCTCTTCCTTCTTGGACGTTTTCGTCTGGGTCGTGCTGGCCTTTTGGATATTTTGAGACTCTCTTCTCTTTGTCGTTGACTCAAAGACGAGTTGCCCATGCTACACAGCAGCCGCATAAGCATAACTTGGGAATTCATTTGGGCCTGGGGGGGGGGGGGGGGGGGAGAATCCTTGTCATGAGACTGCTGATTTCTTACAAATTAAATTATACACAGTATTAACACAAGAAAACAACTCAATCAAATCTCCAAGACACCAAAGCCAGCAAAAAAAAAAAAAACAGCAGTGCGCAAATCATCTCTGTAAAGAACAACTCCGATCTTTTCACAGTTTTGAAATCCAAGCCTGACAGGAAAGCCTTTGGCTGGAGACACCTCAGTTGTCTTCCAACACCTGGAGGAAGACGAGCACAGCAAATGGCGTAGCTGAATCTTGAGAGAGTCCCAAGAACACGCGGAGGCCATGTTGACTAACTAACTCACCAGGTGAAGGTGGCTGCATCTCACAGGGAAGTGGGCTCGGAAACGCATTCGGAATCGGGCTCAGAAACGCGTTCAGAAGCGGGGTCGGAAGGAGGCCTGGGAGTGAGCTCAGAATCGCCATCAACAGCTGCGGGGTGCAAACACAGTTTCGGCTTCAACGCTCATTTGCAGCGGGACGAAAACAGGTGACGTTTTACTTACATGCTGCCGTGTATTTGGCTGCAAGGAAGAAAGAAAAAGAGGAGACAAGTTGCAGTTTGTTTTGGTGCC